>CAWUFW010022573.1:0-92473 GCA_963921515.1 Calotriton arnoldi
ACCCCTAAGTGCATTTAGTTCTACATATGCATTGATAGTTTTAGGCTTTAACATTCTGAAATGTAAATTGCGTTTGTCTGTTTGAGCTCAACTCGATATCGAGCATTTTGTCTTCACACAGAAACTTCAAAGGAGACTTCACGAGCTTTGCCCTGAGTTGCTTTCATGTAATTAAGGGAATAAATGAGTCTAATCACGTCTCCAATTTGTCATGTATTTACGCAGCATGCTGTAATTTTAAAGTGCTACCTGAAGGGGTCTGAGCTATTTTTTAGGATGTGGCACAACAATAGCACTTGTCCCAACATAATAAAAGAGATGGGGATACATTTCTTGTGTAAAAGTACATTTTTATATAGTGTATATTTTGTGGATTGTTCATGCATTTTGCACTCAATGGATATATTTAAATGCACTATGCGTTGTAATATCTATTTTTAGCTACAGCAATTTCCACTCAGTACATTGAAAGTATTCCATGTTAATGTATTGTTATGTGTATTTTTATGCAATTTAATGCTTTATTACCTGTGACAGAGAATTCTTCTATGTCTATGATTGGGACAGGGTATATATGTTAAAGAAAAATGGCGCTCACCAGATTGAGAAAGGCTGCTGTGTCAGTCGAAACGCGTCTCTCCTGTTTGCTGGGTCGAAGGAGGCCCAATGAAATAAAAAAGCCTTAATCCAGCAGCCCTCGTGTGCGTGCTCTCTTCCATGTGGAGTAGTGGTTGTTTTGGATATATATATATATGTGAGCAAGGCAGGGGATCCTGCCGAAACGCGTAGCAGCCTTTCCAATGAAATAAAATGGTTGGAATCTTACCTTCGATTTGCTGTGTCGTCTTTCGGGTGAAAACAGTGGCAACCGGAAGTGGTGAAGGATATATATATATATATATATATATATATATATATATATATATATATATATATATATATATATATATATATATATATATATATATATATATATATAACAACTCTCTCGCTTCACCCAGGCTGTGCATAAAGACAATGAGAACACAGTTAGTAACCTCACAAATAATATAAACAATGAGGAACAGCAGATGTTATCCCTTGGACTCACATTCTGCACAGAAACGAACTTTGATTATGTACAGACCCGTGTAGATATTTTCCATTTTGTTAGGAAGCTAAAATTACAAAAGTATTTCTACAACACTACGAGGAACCCCAAAGAGATCGAGGGAATGTGCCAAACCACCACGAACTTAACAGTAGAAGACATGAGTCTACTACAGGACATGAATGAGTTGCAATCAGGGGAAACAACAACGGTGACTTCACTTACCGATCTGGCATTTGCAATGGGCATAGACATTTATGGTAGTATATGTACCCCCTACAAGCCCAAATCAGTGTTCCTACCCAACATGCCCCGAGATGGGTTGGATATCTTTGCGGAACATATGATCAAAGACCTGAAGCAACTGGCAATCCATTCAAGCAAAGACTTCTTAAGAACCAATCACAACCGCAGGACACAGTATACCAATTTAATTAAGAAAATTAAAGAACGACAAGACATAGTAGTGCGCTGGTCTGACAAAGGTGGCAACGTTGTGCTTTGGCCTTTGGAACTGTACAACAAGGAGGCACAAAGGCAAATCCAGGACAAAGAATGTTATTGTCGTGTTAGTCCCACCAGCATTCAAGGAATCAAGGAGAGGTTTCATGCAGCACTATATGGATGGAGAGGCACAGGACTGATTTCCAAGTCAGAATTTGAATTCTTGAAAACAGACTATCCTATCACGCCACAACTGTATCTCATCCCAAAGATACATAAGCATGCAAGCATTCCCCCCGGAAGACCCATCATATCTGCTATAGGGGGATTATTCGAGAACACGTCAAGATATATTGACTCCTTTCTGCAGCCGTTTGTGTGTGAACTCCCCTCGTATATAAGAGATACAGGGGACTTTTTGACTAAGATCTATAATGTGCCATGGAATAACCAATATGTACTTATGACTCTTGATGTCAATGCACTTTATACAAGCATCAGGCATAGAGATGGCCTTAGAGCATTGGCACATTACCTTGGCAAGAGACCTATGCAGTTCTATCAACACACACAAATGCTTTTACAAATGACAGAATGGTGCCTTGATAACAACATCTTCATCTTTGATCTACTTACCTTTAAACAACTACAGGGCACAGCCATGGGTACCTGCTTCGCCCCCAGCTATGCGAATCTACATATGGGCTGGTGGGAGGAGCAGGTACTCATGGACATTTTCAAAAGAGAAATGTCTGAAAATGTCATTTTGTATGGCCGGTATATTGATGACTTGTTTTTCCTTTGGCAGGGGTCTGAAGAGTCAGCATGCAAATTTGCATTAGATCTCAATGCTAATAATTTGAATTTGTCATTTACCTGCAACATAAGCAAAGAATCCATACATTTTCTTGATCTAGACGTTTTTGTAGAAAATGATGAAATACACTCCAGAACATACAGGAAGCCAACCTCGGGTAATTCCATCTTGCATGCGAGCAGCTTCCATCCCACCAAACTCAAGGAAAGTATTCCATATGCTGAGTGCCTTCGGATGAAGCGTAACTGCAGCACAGTAGAGAGTCTAAAAGTAGCTACCAATGATCTATTTTCGAGGCTTGAGTCTCGAGGATACAGCTCTGAAACACTTAGAACAGCTCAGGACAAAGTATCACGTATCAAGAGAAGAGACTTACTATTTAGTCAATCCAATAGTAAGAGGAGGAAAACTACCGTATCAGAAGGTTCCCCTAGACTTATCACGGGCTATAATACATACCACACCAATCTCCGTAAGATCCTTTACAAAAATTGGCACTTTGTCAGAAGTGATCCAGTCATTGGCTCCAACATTGCCCGAGTCCCCCCTATATCATTTAGGAGAGCCAAATCATTGCGAAATGAATTGGTATGTAATTCACCTAGGATCACGAAGGGCAATGATTGGCTAAAGTCACATAGGGGCTTCCAAAAGTGTCCTAAATGCAAGGCCTGCAGACACGGGATTAACACCAAGACTGTATTAACACCTTTAAGACAGACACCCTTTGAAATCCGTGGAAGCTACACTTGTAAAAGTGACTTTGCAGTTTACATCTTGCAGTGCACCTGCAACAAAAAATCCGTGGGTAGCACTATACACCCTGTACACGTAAGAATTTTACAACATCTCAGGGCAATCTCCAATGACGATCCAAATTATCCTGTGGCTAGACACATCAATCAGTGCCATGGAGGTAATGCAAAAGACCTCTCCTACTTTGTAATTGACACTGTCCCAAAGAACCCAAGGGGAGGGAACAGACAGCTAGCGCTCCGGAGGCTGGAGTCTAGGTATATTCTCCTAATGAACTCCAAAATTCCGTTTGGGATGAATGCCGATGAAGCACTTTCAGTGCACCTGTAATTTTCCCTGCTGCACATTCCCCGCCCTACTGCCCCGATTACTCCCGGGCAAAATGAACAGTTTTTTATAATTTTTCTCACTTAATTATAGTCACTTGGGCACCTAGCGTTATGTAACTGTATGAATTCCTTAGATTTTCCTTTTTAGCAGGCTACCTGTACTCACTCATTGACATCATGTGAGTGAATCTATGCCCACTTGGGCTGTATGCCAGTCTCCCTCGCCGACGCTGTTGAAAACCAACTTTGGCTAGCTTTATAAGCAAGATAGCGTAATTTAGAGGGTCTTTAGCACTAAATGGTTATCCCTAGCCTTAATATTACATTAGCAATACAAATGCCGTAGTTCAGGTAACCTGCAAGATAAGATAGTTTATCAATGGATGTAATGCGCTGTGCCATAATTTGCACATACATTCCTTTATGAGGCTCTGAGAGATTTACTGAATTGAAGTCTTTTTTCTCATTTAATTTATAAGAGCTACACAATAAGTTTCATTTATTGTTTTTGTCACATTATCTGTGTATATATAGATTCATTCTATAACAGTTATATGATTTACAATTTATTGTATTGTCTTACCTGCATGTGTCTTGCTTCTATGTCTGTTGGGATGCATGGTTGCTGTGACAACCTGGCAGAGTGACTCTTCTATATCTTGCAGTACTTTTGTGGCGCCTGATGTTGTGAACAAGGCGGCTTGCCGTCAAAACGCGTCAAGGCTATCATTTTTTGATTAAATATTCCTGTGTTAAATCTCCACGGAGTCAGCGCCTGTTATTTCGTGAACAACAGGATTGGTGGGATATATATATATATATATATATATATATATATATATCCATCCAAAAAGTTGCCCAGAGTGAGGAGGCCCTCCCGGAGCCTCTTAAAGTGAAGACTGCAGCCCTTGTGACACTCCGCTTAAAAATCAAAGGCTTGACGCGTTTCGGATAACTCCTTGTTCACAAGCCATCAACTAAAGACACCACGGCAACATGAGTGTTGATCACCTGCGTTTATTAAATGAACCCAGCCCAGATGGGCGTGTCCTCTGCCTCAGTGGGCGTATGCACTCGGCATTATGGTCTTCGCAGTTCCAACACCCTAATTACTTCCCTAGTGGGTGTTGTCATGTGTCCCAATAATAAAATTTAAATTCCTCAGTGGGCAAGCGGAAAATGTCAAATCGCTGCAATGTCATGTCTCTCACTTTTAGGCATTAGTCCGCCCTGCTCGATACGCCAGGGGTTCCTGACGTCTCAGGTCCGCTACTCAGCGGCGGTCCCTCCTCGCGGCGTAGGCATCGCCGCTAAACATCCATCCAAAACGTTGCCCAGAGTGAGGAGGCCCTCCCGGAGCCTCTTAAAGTGAAGACTGCAGCCCTTGTGACACTCCGCTTAAAAATCAAAGGCTTGACGCGTTTCGGATAACTCCTTGTTCACAAGCCATCAACTAAAGACACCACGGCAACATGAGTGTTGATCACCTGCGTTTATTAAATGAACCCAGCCCAGATGGGCGTGTCCTCTGCCTCAGTGGGCGTATGCACTCGGCATTATGGTCTTCGCAGTTCCAACACCCTTATTACTTCCCTAGTGGGTGTTGTCATGTGTCCCAATAATAAAATTTAAATTCCTCAGTGGGCAAGCGGAAAATGTCAAATCGCTGCAATGTCATGTCTCTCACTTTTAGGCATTAGTCCGCCCTGCTCGATACGCCAGGGGTTCCTGACGTCTCAGGTCCGCTACTCAGCGGCGGTTCCTCCTCGCGGCGTAGGCATCGCCGCTAAACATCCATCCAAAAAGTTGCCCAGAGTGAGGAGGCCCTCCCGGAGCCTCTTAAAGTGAAGACTGCAGCCCTTGTGACACTCTGCTTAAAAATCAAAGGCTTGACGCGTTTCGGATAACTCCTTGTTCACAAGCCATCAACTAAAGACACCACGGCAACATGAGTGTTGATCACCTGCGTTTATTAAATGAACCCAGCCCAGATGGGCGTGTCCTCTGCCTCAATGGGCGTATGCACTCGGCATTATGGTCTTCACAGTTCCAACACCCTAATTACTTCCCTAGTGGGTGTTGTCATGTGTCCCAATAATAAAATTTAAATTCCTCAGTGGGCAAGCGGAAAATGTCAAATCGCTGCAATGTTATGTCTCTCACTTTTAGGCATTAGTCCACCCTGCTCGATACGCCAGGGGTTCCTGACGTCTCAGGTCCGCTACTCAGCGGCGGTTCCTCCTCGCGGCGTAGGCATCGCCGCTAAACATCCATCCAAAAAGTTGCCCAGAGTGAGGAGGCCCTGCCGGAGCCTCTTAAAGTGAAGACTGCAGCCTTTGTGACACTCCGCTTAAAAATCAAAGGCTTGACGCGTTTCGGATAACTCCTTGTTCACAAGCCATCAACTAAAGACACCACGGCAACATGAGTGTTGATCACCTGCGTTTATTAAATGAACCCAGCCCAGATGGGCGTGTCCTCTGCCTCAGTGGGCGTATCCACTCGGCATTATGGTCTTCGCAGTTCCAACACCCTTATTACTTCCCTAGTGGGTGTTGTCATGTGTCCCAATAATAAAATTTAAATTCCTCAGTGGGCAAGCGGAAAATGTCAAATCGCTGCAATGTCATGTCTCTCACTTTTAGGCATTAGTCCGCCCTGCTCGATACGCCAGGGGTTCCTGACATCTCAGGTCCGCTACTCAGCGGCGGTTCCTCCTCGCGGCGTAGGCATCGCCGCTAAACATCCATCCAAAAAGTTGCCCAGAGTGAGGAGGCCCTTCCGGAGCCTCTTAAAGTGAAGACTGCAGCCCTTGTGACACTCCGCTTAAAAATCAAAGGCTTGACGCGTTTCGGATAACTCCTTGTTCACAAGCCATCAACTAAAGACACCACGGCAACATGAGTGTTGATCACCTGCGTTTATTAAATGAACCCAGCCCAGATGGGCGTGTCCTCTGCCTCAGTGGGCGTATGCACTCGGCATTATGGTCTTCGCAGTTCCAACACCCTAATTACTTCCCTAGTGGGTGTTGTCATGTGTCCCAATAATAAAATTTAAATTCCTCAGTGGGCAAGCGGAAAATGTCAAATCGCTGCAATGTCATGTCTCTCACTTTTAGGCATTAGTCCGCCCTGCTCGATACGCCAGGGGTTCCTGACGTCTCAGGTCCGCTACTCAGCGGCGGTTCCTCCTCGCGGCGTAGGCATCGCCGCTAAACATCCATCCAAAAAGTTGCCCAGAGTGAGGAGGCCCTTCCGGAGCCTCTTAAAGTGAAGACTGCAGCCCTTGTGACACTCCGCTTAAAAATCAAAGGCTTGACGCGTTTCGGATAACTCCTTGTTCACAAGCCATCAACTAAAGACACCACGGCAACATGAGTGTTGATCACCTGCGTTTATTAAATTAACCCAGCCCAGATGGGCGTGTCCTCTGCCTCAGTGGGCGTATGCACTCGGCATTATGGTCTTCGCAGTTCCAACACCCTAATTACTTCCCTAGTGGGTGTTGTCATGTGTCCCAATAATAAAATTTAAATTCCTCAGTGGGCAAGAGGAAAATGTCAAATCGCTGCTGAGTAGCGGACCTGAGACTTCAGGAACCCCTGGCGTATCGAGCAGGGCGGACTAATGCCTAAAAGTGAGAGACATGACATTGCAGCGATTTGACATTTTCCGCTTGCCCACTGAGGAATTTAAATTTAAATTTTATTATTGGGACACATGACAACACCCACTAGGGAAGTAATGAGGGTGTTGGAACTGCGAAGACCATAATGCCGAGTGCATACGCCCACTGAGGCAGAGGACACGCCCATCTGGGCTGGGTTCATTTAATAAACGCAGGTGATCAACACTCATGTTGCCGTGGTGTCTTTAGTTGATGGCTTGTGAACAAGGAGTTATCCGAAACGCGTCAAGCCTTTGATTTTAAGCGGAGTGTCACAAGGGCTGCAGTCTTCACTTTAAGAGGCTCCGGGAGGGCCTCCTCACTCTGGGCAACTTTTTGGATGGATGTTTAGCGGCGATGCCTACGCCGCGAGGAGGAACCGCCGCTGAGTAGCGGACCTGAGACGTCAGGAACCCCTGGCGTATCGAGCAGGGCGGACTAATGCCTAAAAGTGAGAGACATGACATTGCAGCGATTTGACATTTTCCGCTTGCCCACTGAGGAATTTAAATTTTATTATTGGGACACATGACAACACCCACTAGGGAAGTAATGAGGGTGTTGGAACTGCGAAGACCATAATGCCGAGTGCATACGCCCACTGAGGCAGAGGACACGCCCATCTGGGCTGGGTTCATTTAATAAACGCAGGTGATCAACACTCATGTTGCCGTGGTGTCTTTAGTTGATGGCTTGTGAACAAGGAGTTATCCGAAACGTGTCAAGCCTTTGATTTTTAAGCGGAGTGTCACAAGGGCTGCAGTCTTCACTTTAAGAGGCTCCGGGAGGGCCTCCTCACTCTGGGCAACGTTTTGGATGGATATATATATATATATATATATCACAACTCTCTCACTTCACCCAGGCTGTCGAACGCGCGGCGGGTGCCTCCGTGGACGGGGGGTGGACCGCCTTTATTACACAACAACTACGAAAAGCGGAGCACTGTCAGGAGTATCAAGATGATTTTATTTTGCAAATGCATTTCGGCATGGGCCTTCTTCAGTGCATGAAAATCATTTCAAATTTTGAGCACAGCTCGCGATCTTCTAAATGTTCGCTGTATTCCTTATTGGTGGAGTTTGGACCAATCATAGGGCGGCATTCCCGTATGTGGAAAATGTATGTGGCAACCAGGAAAGGCATCAATGTCCCATAATGCAATGTATTTATCCAATTCAATCATGTCCCAAAATTGGTGTATTATAATTATTGCCATTTCCTATTGCAAAAGTATTTCGCCGCCTCTACAGTCACTCCCTTTGATCTTTGTCACATTTGCTCGCTGTGCCCGTCTCCCTCGCCTGCTGCTTGTTCACAATCACGGTATCCCGCAGGTGTCCCTCATATGGTAGGTCACCTTGGACTTGCATAGCCCACGTCCTCCTCGGTTGACGGGTTCCGCTAGCAGTGGTTCTGACATGCCAACATAAAACAACTCTCTCGCTTCACCCAGGCTGTCGAACGCTTGGCGGGTGCCTCCGTGGACGGGGGGTGGACCGCCTTTGTTACACAACAACTACGAAAAGCGGAGCACTCTCAGGAGTATAAAGATGATTTTATTTTGCAAATGCATTTCGGCATGGGTCTTCTTCAGTGCATGAAAATCATTTCAAATTTTGAGCACAGCTCGCGATCTTCTAAATGTTTGCTGTATTCCTTATTGGTGGAGCTTGGACCAATCATAGGGCGGCATTCCCGTATGTGGAAAATGTATGTGGCAACCAGGAAAGGCATCAATGTCCCATAATTCAATGTATTTATCCAATTCAATCATGTCCCAAAATTGGTGTATTATAATTATTGCCATTTCCTATTGCAAAAGTATTTCGCCACCTCTACAGTCACTCCCTTTGATCTTTGTCACATTCGCTCGCTGTGCCCGTCTCCCTCGCCTGCTGCTTGTTCACAATCACAGTATCCCGCAGGTGTCCCTCATATGGTAGGTCACCTTGGACTTGCATAGCCCACATCCTCCTCGGTCGACGGGTTCCGCTAGCAGTGGTTCTGACACGCCAACATAAAACAACTCTCTCTCTTCACCCAGGCTGTCGAACGCGCAGTGGGTGCCTCTGTGGATGGGGGGTGGACCGCGTTTGTTACACAACAACTACGAAAAGCGGAGCACTCTTGGGAGTATAAAGATGATTTTATTTTGCAAATGCATTTCGGCATGGGCCTTCTTCAGTGCATGAAAATCATTTCAAATTTTTAGCACAGCTCGCGATCTTCTAAATGTTCGCTGTATTCCTTATTGGTGGAGTTTGGACCAATCATAGGGCGGCATTCCAGTATGTGGAAAATGTATGTGGCAACCAGGAAAGGCATCAATGTCCCATAATGCAATGTATTTATCCAATTCAATCATGTCCCAAAATTGGTGTATTATAATTATTGCCATTTCCTATATATATATATATATAGTCACTGAAAAAAACAAAGGTTACAGGGACGTTATAGTTAGGAAATAGAATAAAAAATACCTTAGATATTCACTGAAAAACAAAGGTTACAGGGAGGTTATATTTAGGCTCACACTGCACTAGTACAAAATCAGTGAAAATCAGCAGTTATAGTTGCCTGAGCTAACTATAACTTACGCCCCACAATGCACTGGTTATGACCTCACATATAACATCACTCATGATATGGTTAGTGACATCACTGATGACATCTCAAAGGACATCACTAATGATATCATCCACAGAACCACTCACACACCCGTTCATACTCCTATACAACCTCACATACACCCACTTCCACACAACCACTCACAAACCCATTCACAGACTTGCACAATACTCACACACCCACTCACTGATTAATTGAGCCACTCACACATTGACTCACTCATACAGCCACTCACATAACCACTAACTCAACCATAAAGCCACTCATGCACCAACTCACACACCAATACAGCCACTCACACATCCAGCCATACAGACTTACAGACACTAACACACCCATACAGTCACTCCTACATCCACTCACCAATACAGTTACTCACACACCCACTCACTTACTCTTACAGATACTAACACATGTATTGACTCACCTATACAGTCACTGACACAAGCACACACTCACTCATACAGCCACTCTCACAGTCAATCACACACCCACACACTCCGGTGTGCTCATTAAAAGGCACATTTCCACACATCCATACACCCCTTATGCACCCACTCACTCACCCATACAGCCACTCACACACCACATCACTCACCTATGCAGCCTCTCACATACCCACTTACTCACCCATACACCACCGACACACCCACTCACTCACCCACACAGCTGCACACAGAGTCACTCACTCACCCATACAGCCACTCACACAACCACTCACTTATACAACCACTCGCACACCATAGAGAGACTTAGACACCTACTCACACACGGATACACACAGTCACACAGCCACTCGCATAGTATGTGTTATAAATAGTATTACTCTTTAGTAGTACACAAACTATTAGTATTTAAGTTTTGTAGTATCTTAGTATATATCTTTAACACTCAGAAACTTTTAAAACACACTCACACACTGGATGATGTCATCAGGGATGTCATTTGAGATGTCATCAGTGATGTCATCAGTGATGTCATTTGAGATGTCATGAGTGATGTCACTGACCATGTCATGAGTGATGTAATATGTGAGGTCATAACCAGTGCGAGTAAGTGCAAGAGTGTCTCAATGGGTGTGTGACTGGATGTGTGTGTGTGTGTGTGTGTGTGGCTCCGGGGCTACCTGCATAAGTGTCTCACTGGGTATGTGAGTAGGTGCATCACTGTCTGAGTGAGTCTCTGTCTGTTTTAGTAGATATCTAAGTGGGTGCATGAGTGTCTGAGTTGGTTAGTGACTAGGTACATGAGTTTTTGAGTAGATTTGGCACTTGAGAACAACCTATAACATGCCATGAGAAGCTTGCAGTGAGAGAGCACAGACAGGGTCTGCACTAGTAGCCATCACCCATGTTTGAAAGACTATTTCTATACATTGTTGAGTAGGTTGCGTCAGTACTTGCCTACATAGCTCAGAGAGTGTAGGAGTACACCCCTATCAGTGCCATGAGATGTTTAAGTAAATGTGCTGGTATGTAACTGCCTGCTATAATACGTCTACGGCTGCCTAAACTTTGTATGCAAGTGGCTGCACAAATACTTCCGTGCCTGTGTTAGGCAATAAAGAGCTATGTAGCTGTCACTGCAACTACCTTTGAGTCTGCTGCATGCATAGTTTCTGGTGAGTGCCTGAATGTATAAGCACTTCTGTAGCTGTCTCTGTAATTGAAAGAGAGGCTTTATGCTTTTGTGAACATCTATGTCAATTGTTTTAGGGATGGTATACTCTATATAGTACTTGGCATAGAGGCCTGCAATTGCACAAGTAACTTATTCAACTCTAAAGAACATCTCTCAATCTCTAAAGCACAAAACATCATCCTTTATTGCATACCTACAGCATATCTTAGAAGTGTATTATGTGCACTAAAACGTGGGTTTGCTACTGAGAAAGACCTAACACATGGCAAGCAAAGCTTGGAGTAAGACTACACAGACAGGTCTGTACTAGTAGCCATTACCCATAATACACAAACTGTTTCTCTGCATGGTTCAGAAAGTTGTGTCAGTACTTTTCTACATATGTAAGAGAGTGTAGCAGAACATCTGTATGAGTGCCATAAGATGTTTAAGTAAATGTGCTGGTATGTGAATGTGTGTTTTAGGAGCTCTATGGCTGTCTAAATGTTTATGTAAGTGGCTGCACAAATACTTCAGTGCCTCTGTGAGGGAATCGAGAGCTATGAACTTGTAACTGCAACTACCTTTGAGGCTGCTGCTGGCATAAGTAGTTTCTAGTAAGTGACTGAATGTATATGTGGTTCTGTAGCTATCTGATTATGATTATGTTGCAGAGAGGGCATGCTTTATAGCACGCCTACAGCATCTCTCACCTGTGACTTGTGCATACTGAAACTTGGATTTAAGACCTGACAAACAGCTTTTACATGACGAATCAAGCTACAAGTGAAAGTGCACACACAGGACCTGTACTACCAAGCATCACCCTTGTTTGAAAGAGTATTTCTCACATTAATGAGAAGGTGGTGTCAGTGCTTGTCAACATATCTGAGAAATTGTAGGAGTACACCTATACCAGTGACATGAGACGTTTAAGTAAATGTGCTGGTATGTGACTGTCTATTTTAGCATCTCTATGACTCTCTAAATATCTATGTAAGTGGCTATAAACAAACACCTCAGTGCCTGTGTTATGGAAAAGAGAGCAATATAGATGGGACTACAACTGTGTTTGAATCTGCTGCATGCACAAGTAGTTTCTGGGTAAATGGCTGAATGTATATGTGCTTCTGTAGCTGTCTGACAAAGCAGTGTAACAGAACTACAACACTCAGAATTCAAAGAAAAACACTCTTTGAGAACAGCACATCATATATACACATGTAAATATTTCCACCATCTTCTAATGCCTTGCTAACTAAAGGCTTGACTCTTAATCTACAGTTTGTTTACTGCCAATTACACCATGTAGTAAGCAGCAAATGTACAACATACTAATTCCAAGCAAAAGATTGTGACCCAACTTCCCACACACCTATGGGTTTATTTATAAGCCCCTTGCGCTGCCAGTGCATCACTTTTTCCCATATAAAAAGTGACGCATCGGCGGCGCAAGGGGCTTGTAAATAAGCCCTCTAGTCTGCAAATCAGACAAACTGTCACATTCTCATACACTCACAAAGCGTCTTACTCACCTGTTAATAAACATACAAAGCCACTCACAAAACCACTCATATATTACCTCATATAGTTCCAATATTTTCTCAAAAGTATTTGATACTCGCTTATAACATTCTCACATATACAAATACCTTTTCAATCATTTATTTCTCCAAATTAAATGTAATCCACATAGCTGAAAATTTAGTTCGTACTACAAAAATCTTTCGGGGGTTTTATCAGTTAGTTACAATACTGTCAGGAAATGTAAAAACTAAGCACAAGAATAGCCCACCACTCTCACACAAAGCTACCATTAATGGCAGCATTTTCAACTTTGCACCCTCGGATAGTGCGGAAGGCAACAAATAAAAACATATCTTTCATTTTTTTATTTTGTCACTCCAGTCCTGACCATGTCATGAGTGATATAATATGTGAGGTCATAAGCAGTGCATTTCGAGGGCACGGGTTATAGTTAGCTCAGCTAACTATAACTGCTGAATTTCACTGGTTTTGTATGAGTGAAATCTGAGCTTAACTATAAATCCCTGTAACCTTTGTTTTTTTCAGTGAATTTCTAAGTTTTTAAAAATTGTTGTTTCTTTATAACATCCCTGTAATCTTTATATATTTATACATTTAATGTGACTGTCACCAACCAAGAAAGTTAAAAATAAACTCAACCCATCAGATAAAATAATTACAACACATAAACCAAACAACTCCACATAACAATCACATAATGTTTTCACATTATAATATAACAATTCCTACCCAAAAGAAAATCAATAACTAAAATGTACTGTTTTGTAGCTGCAGATCTTTCCCTGTATCCAAGTAATAAAAAATAGAAATCCATCAAAAATGGGACAAATATTGTCCAAAAACCCCCTAAAAATGCAAAAAAAAAACAAATCCAAAAGAAATCCCACAAAGCAATTCAAAGTATCTAGGAACCATAAAAAACCTGAAAAAGTGTTTGAAAAAAAAGGAATGCGCCAGGAAACCCAAAAAAAGGAAAACAAAGTAAAAAGCATTTGTTTATTATATATGATTAAAAATTTACAATTATACAATAAATAAACTTTGGAGACATACATCAAATTTGAAAAATGTGTGACATGTCTTTATTATACAAAAATATGTAATTAATAACATTATTGGATTACAAGCATAAAACAAATATTTTTTATTATATTTCTAATCACCAACAATACTACTAAAATAACACAAAATATTTCTACTACATGCAAATAAAAGTAAAATAAAAGATTTCAACTTAAAATTCTAAAGTTAAATAAATAATCACACCAACATAAAAATGTTTAACAAATTGTTAGAAATTAAAAGGGTGAACTTTACTATTCCCACTCCAATTTAACCATATTGAGGGAAGGTGGTGGGCACTAAAGGGGAGACATTTACTATTCCCACTCCAATATAAACCACATTGGGGAAGGCGTTTGACACTAAAGGGGTGACATTTACTATTCCCACTCCAATCTAAGCAATTGGGGAACATGTTGGACACTAAAGGGATGACATTTACTATTCCCACTCCAATCTAAACCAATTTGGGGAACATGCTGGAAACTAAAGGGGTGGCATTTACTCGAATCTAACCATATTGGAGGAAGATGTTAGACACCACATAGGTTAGATTTCCTCTTCCCAATCTGATCTAAACCAATCTAAGAGAGGCGTTGGATGATAAAGAGGTGACATTTACTATTCCAACTCCAATCTAACAATAGTGAGGGAACCTTATAGACACTAAAGGGATGACATTTATTATTCACACTCAAATCTAATCCAATGTGAGGAAGGCATTAGTCACTAAATGATTGACATTTACTATTCCCACGCTGATCAAAACCAATTTGGGGAAGGTGTTGGATGCTAAAGGGTGACATTTACTATCCCCATTCCAATCTAAATCAATTTGATGAAAGTGCTGGACACTAAAGAGGTGAAATTTACAGTTACCCCAACAATCTAAAACAATTTGAGGAAGATGCTGGTCACTAAAGGGGTGACATTTACTATTCCCACTCCAAAATAAACAAATTTGAGGAAGATGATGGACACTAAAGAGGTGACATTTACAATTCCCACTCCCATCTAAACCAATTTGGGGAAGGTGTTGGCCACTAAAAGGCTGATATTAATACTCTCACTCCAATCCAAAATTTGGGGTACGGTGTTGGACACTTAAGTAGTGACATTTACTATTCCCACTGCAATCGAAACCAATTTGGGGATGGTGTTGGACACTCGAGCAGTGATCTTCAAACTTTTTAATGCCGCACCCCCCCCAGGGAAATAAAATAATCAGTGCCCCCCTCAATTTTTTTTACAATCATTCTGTTAAACTGCCAATGTTTAAATATGTCTAGAGTTATTTAAACATTGCAGTTAAGTTCTGTTACTGTTTTAAAAATGCAATCAAATACATGATTGCCAAAATACTATTCTGGTCAGGCAGGCCTTACTAAAGTGTAAAAGTATCCACAGTGTGATTATTAGAAATGGGGGTGGGGGTTCTGAAGAGTATTTGGAGCTCCTTCCCTTTTGACACCTTCTCCCATCCAGGATATAAATAACAAAGAAATGTTAGTGATGGCCCATTACAGAGCGGCTTACTGCCACTAATTTCTTTCTGCTGAAAACAAAACACTGTTATCAGCATAATGCTTCTTTTGGCCCAAGTCTGGCGCCCCTCCCTGGGATCACTTGAGGGTCCCCTAGGGGGACCCACCCCCCAGTTTGAAGACCACTGCACTAGAGGGTGACATTTACTATTCCCACTCCAATCTAAATTAATTTGAGGAAGGTGCTGGACACTAAAGGGGTGACATTTACTATTCCCACTGCAATTTAACCGTATTGGGGTAAGGTGATATAAACTAAAGGGGTGATATCTAGGGGCCGATTACGATACGGCCAGTAAAGGATCCGACCTGTGGTCGGAGCCTTTAGGGCCACATCGTAATGGGGCGCTCGGTTTCCTGTCCGACCTCCTCATTATGTTGGAGGCGGTCGGAAAGGAAGCCGGCCTGTCATTCCAGCTGGCTTCCGATGGGCTCGGAGAGCCTGTCTGCCAGTCGGAAGTCGGCAAGTAATCTCAAGGGCGGGTCTTTCCGCCCTTGAGAATATGATCACGGTTTCCAACATGGTTTCCATGCCGGTCTGTCTGACATGGAAACCATGTTGGAAAGCGTATTTAGGGGCCCCCACCAGGGCCCCCTATGGTGCACGTCCTCCGGTTGGAGGCCGAGGGGGCACCAGTGCCCCCCTGTTGATCCCTGCGCCTTGGGCAGGCACCTTGAGGTGCCTGCCACGGGGTGCAAAGATGAACAGCACCTCACATTTCACTATGGGAGCATGCATTACGGACGGTTTACGGCCGTAATGCATGCTCCCATAGTAAAATATAGGAATGCGACTGAACAGTGTTTGGTCTCATCCTAATGAGGCGGTCGGGTGTCGGTCGTCCCATGACCTAGTCCGTGTCGGGCAGAAGTGATTCCGCCTGACATCATAATAAGCCCCTTAGTATTCCCACTAATCTAAACCAATTTGAGGAAGGTGTTGGACAATAAAGGGTTGCCATTTACTATTTCCACTCCAAAATAAACCAATTTGAGGAAGATGATGGACACTAAAGAGGTGACATTTACAATTCCCACTCCAATCTAAACCAATTTGGGGAAGGTGTTGGCCACAATAAGGGTGACATTTAATATTTTCACTCCAATCCAAAAATATTGGGGTAAAGTGTTGGACACTAAAGTTGTGACATTTGCTATTCCCACTACAATTAAAACCAATTTAAGAAAGGCGTTGGACATCAAAGGGGTGACATTTACTATTTTCTTTTCCAACTCCAATCTAAACTAATTTGGGGAAGGTGTTGTACACTAAAGGGGTGATATTTACTATTCCCACTCCAATCTAAGGCGATTTGAAAAAGGTATTGGATGATAAAGAGGTGAAATTTACAATATCCACTTCAAAATATAATATTTTACACAAGGTAATACAAATCAAACATTTTAAATACAAAATCAATACTCCATACTCACACACATTTTTTTTACTACAAAAGTAACTAAAATGTTATATATGTATTTTAAATATTAGAATATAAAAATAATTTAATTACTGTTAATAATTATTATAATTTTCAAAATATTTACTACCATTCTTGAACTTTAAACCACAAAATGGCAAATAAAATCATAATAAAAAATGACCAATCATACAAGAAAACAACATTTAAATAAATGTTGTAATTTAAATAATGTAAAAAATACTATTACAGTTTTAAAACAAAAAGCATTTATTATATTTCTAAAATTTTAAAAAATGTTACAAAATGTTTTAAATATTTTACATAAAAATATTTCTAAATATTTTACTTTATCAAATGTTTTCTTATATAATTTTAAATCTTATACTATTTTTTTAATTAATATCTTTTATGTATATCTTCAGTCATATATGACATTCAATTGTATTGAAATATTAATATAAAAAGGAAACTTTAAAATTCTAAATAATCAATTTGCATAGCTTTAAAATTTTTAACTTAAAATTAAATTTGAAATATTTATTCATTTTTAATTTTCCCTGCCCTTATCCTGTAAAAACCCAATATCCAGCTACAAAAATATATACATTAAACAACTGTTTATATACATTAATACAACAAAAAATACAAATTTCAACAATTTCTTAACTAACAATTTACATTACAAAAACAAAATAAATAAAAATAATAAACATATACAATCAAACACACTACAATATATTATATACTAATTAACTAATATATCATGTAACATAGACTAGGAGATTTGAGGAATGCACATGTGCTATAAGGCCACATTTCCCACTCGTCACAAGGATGCACATGATCATAGCAAGAAACTATGAGTCCTGGCATGCAAAGGGAGGTGCCCATGACTTGGAATGTGGGAATGCGGAGCTCAGCGTCCTGCATTAGGAAAAGGGTTTAAAAACAACAACCTCACTCCATCAAAGTAATATCCAGAGAGACTGTGAAAGGTGATGGGTACGGCGGCATGGAAAGATCCTTTGATGACGTGAGTAAGTGGGAAGAGTGCAGACCCTACCTGAATGCTGAGGCAGAAAACAGTTACTTACAAACCTTTTTCTTGTCCATAGAGTGTGACAATAAGGCTCCCCGCCATGGGGTCACTCATGGAGCCTGCCCTATTTTAGAGCAGCCATTAAAGATAATGGGGTAACCCTGTGTCCCTCAGAACCTGGGTAAGTACAATGTGAAAATATTGGTTCTGTCGGGTGGGTCAATTGATTTGTACAAGGTATTCAATACATTAAGGAATATATGTTCTAGTCATATTTCCAAGTAACACACCAAAAAGGAACAACTCAAATATGCAACAAAAGAAATTCTTTACTTCTTGTATACACAAATCTAAATAAAGGAGATGGCTGTCTGTGACATAGTACACATAAGACGAAACTACAAACATCTACGATGTACAATTAGTGACTTGTGGTGATAAGTGACAAAGTGCTGTACAGAGGTGACATGGATGACATATACATACAAAAGGGGAGAGAAACTTATTGATCAAGTCCAACAATCAATGCATAACCCTCCAACAGTAGTTATAGTTTCCTGTTTAAGTCAGGGGGATTGCGTGGACTAATAGTGACAATACGTCGACGTTTCGACCCTTGGCAAGTGTGCAACTTATTAGGCATCAGGAGCGGGTCTTCATCAGGACAGGGAAGGGGGGATGACAGCCGCTAACTGTGGATCCTAGTAATTGGGCATCCAACTAGAAGCAAATTGCGCGGAGGCGTCAGCCGACACCTCAGACTCACACCAGTGGGTTGTGGTCTGAAATAATAATGGAACTTCACCAGCCGTAGAAATATATTATATGGAAGCCGCCGAGGCGATCATGGGCATTGCAATACGAGACGTCCTCGTCCATCAAAGTCAAATCAGTAATACGCTTAGAGCAGGGCAGGAAGCTATGTATGAATGCGGCATGTGAGGCAACACTGATTTGCCCTATGTACACAAGTTTGCAGTGCTCCGCTCACTATGCTGATTGCAGCGGTACATACACACCACATATTGCATGCCCAGAGAGGATTTCCACTCATGTTTTACTTTGTATATCCTGTTTGTCCAGTTCTGTCCCCCTTATCAGATTTAATGGAATTTGTTTTTGTGTTTATTATTTGTAAATCACAGGACCTCCGAAATCTTCACAGAAAAGATGCATATATGAATAAATGTGAATAGTTAGTGCAGTAGGACATTAGGGATCCTGGTCCTGATGAAAGCCAGGCACCCCATTCAGGAGCCAATAGAAGGCTAAAACATGTTGACCAAGTAGATGCAGGGGTAATTGCCACCCAGAAGCATCACAGTATGTTTTAATTACCTCTAGATCCTCCTAAGGATAGAGAGGGTACTTTGGGAAAGATCTGAGATTTTTATTTAATATATCAGACCCCACATTCCCAGAATTCCAACACAAGTACTCTCTGTTAACGCAGGGGGCCCACTCGCCACTACAAATTTCTGTGGAGCATGTGGCATGCCAATGATGAAGCATGATGCCCAGTGGGGTGTGTGAGCCCTCGCCTTACAATTTAGTAAAAACTGTAGTTCCTTTCTGAAGAGTGATCTGTTCGGGACATTTGGTTCCCACAAATTAGGCAAAGGTTCCTCTGGTGTGTATTGTAGTGACAATGTATCAGTCGTTTTTGCTTTCTGGTGCTATTGTCTTGGGAGGGCGCGGACAAGGACTGCCCACATTACTGGCCATTCCCTCGACTCCAAATATTTGGAATCATATGTGTTACGGGGGCAGATGGTAAAATGACAGAGGAGCATGCTGCTACAAGCTTTACTAGACCTTCCAGAAACCTGATCAGGAATGTACCTGGGAGGCATCCCCATGAAAGCAAAAGTCCTATAAACAACTGAGGAATGATGAGACACCAAACGCAACACCCACTGACAGACGAGAAAGATGTACAAAAAACTTAGCACCATAGACAAGGACAGTTAAGAGCACGACACCCATTCAACAGCGCTGCATGATGTGAGACACTTCAATACACTCCGTTAATTGATCCCCATTACATTCAAGGTACCAAGCTGTGAAAAGAACAAGATTACCTGCATATCTGTAAACTAAGTATTTTACTACAGTTTATGATTGATTATCATGAAAGCCGTTTAGGCATAATGTTAATTTCGTCTCCTTCTTGGGCTTTCTTTGTTAGGTGATGGAATGAAAGAATAATTAACATTTAAAAACCCAAAAGCCACTTAAATTCGCCAGGTATAGTTTAGTCAACTAACTGTAACTTGCGCTCTTGTTATATACTACTTATTATGACCATACATTTTACATCAATCATGACATTTTAAATGACATCATTGATGACATCACTTATGATGTTACACTATGTGTAACGGGGGACTGGCCACAGGGCCTGCCCTCCAGCCAGGCCCTGCATCCAACACCTTGAGGCCGGGGACCCTCCCCTGCACCCATCCCTCACGGGTGCTAAACCCTTTGGGCTTTATTACGATGTCGGGCGGACTTGCATCCGCCTGACAATGTTGCAGAAAAGGAACCACCCAACCTTAGGTCGGCGGTTCCGACATCCTAATTTGGATGCGACCGCCCATAGGGTGGTCAGAAACATCAATTTTTCAATGGAAGCTTGTGCAGCGGGCGAAAAAGGCCTGCAGCACAAGCTTCCATTGAAAAATTGATGTTTTCAAACATCCCTGCACCGTAAGGCAGGCACCTCATAGTGTTTGCCACACGGCACAGGGATGTTTAGGGGGCACCATAGGTGCCCCCCCAGGCCCAAATGTGGAGGGCCAGGAGGGAAGGGGGCCCTGCTAGGGGACCCCAATGTTGCTTTCCGACAGCCTTTCCATGTCAGAAAGGCCGACATGGAATGGCTATCGGAAATTGACATCATAACCCCTACGGCTGAGCGGCCGTCATTAAAGGATTATGAACTGTTCTCGTCTGGAAGCGTTGGACGGACCCCCGTCTGCTGCCTCCAACGGCACGCATTGTAATGGGTCGGTCAGACTACAGCAGCAGGTGGCGGTTGGACTACAACCGACGAGCCATCAGCCCTTTATGTGCACCTATCCCACTTTTTTTTTTTTTTTAAATGCAAGTTTCCACCCCATGGCACTGAGATACCATGCAAACTTTCTCAGTGAAGTCTTGCACGGTTCTGTGGTACACTGGGGTGGAAACTTGTAGATCGACTTCCACAGGAGTACTGTGGTACCTCGTTTGAGTGAACATGCTGGGTTATACAGGAATGCCTCGTTACTTGTGATTTTAATTTTTTTTATTTTGACCTTTGAGGGGTCCTATGGGTCCCCACCACAGGTGCCTGGGAAACAGGGCATCACCTACTTGCCCCCTTATGCCCATTTTTTTTAACCTATTCCAGGGCAAGAGCACAGAATATTGTAATGGCAGCTGCAAAATTTGGTTCAGATCACTCTGTATCACGGGACTGAGCCAGAAAGGGCCGAAGGGAGAAAAATCTCCCTTGGCCAGTCAGACCTAATATTTTAATTTTCATTACTGGGCACTCTTGAGGGACTAACTGTCCAGTTGTACCTGACTTTTTAACCCTTTCATGTCCATCCTGGGTACCTTTTTAAAAGCTAATTTCTGAAACACTACTGAAGGGATTTACATACACCAAATCACAGAAAACATGCTTTCCGGCTAAAATATATTGGGCCTGATTATGAGTTTGGGGACCGCCACGCCTGTGGCCTGCACCGCCAAACCTGTGGTTGCACTGCTAGATTGCGAGTCTCCTTGTGGCTTTTTTTGGTGGTCCCACTGCGGTGCCCATGAAAATGGGCACAGCAATAGGAACGCCCCAAAAAGTTCCTGCACGGCATGTAGTGTAAAGTCCATGCCATGCAGGAACTGGGGTGCATGCACACTAGGGGGCACATGTTGTGTCCCCCTGCATGCATCCCCATGCACATGGGCAAATGTGGGGCCCCTTTGTTTCAGGACTGCCAGTTTTTTCATGGAGGAAAGACCTCCATGACACTGATGGCAGTCCTGAAACTTTTAATATGCATGGTAGTGCCGCAGCGGCAACACCAGCATATTACTGAGGCCCTGACCGCCGCGCCACCGCCAGGGAACAGCGGTTCTCTGGCGGCTGCGGCGGTGTAATGGCAGTCCGACTTCCCAACTTGTAATGGGCCGGTCGGACCACCGGTGGCTGGGCCGCCACCACTGCACCCCATGAGTCTGGCGGGCCTCGGACCGCCAGACTCGTAATTCAGCCCCAACTGTTTGCCAAATTTGGTATAATTCTGTTCAGGTGTTTTTTCTTTTTTTCTGTATCAGAGAGCAAAATTTCCTATGGGATTTAATCTGAGAAATCAATGGTTTGTTTGCGAACCACAATCTATATATAAAACGTCTGAACGCTATGTAAAAACAAGTGACTGGTAATATGTATTGTGGACAAAGGTGAAATTATACCTCAATGAAGATATATTAAAAAAGGAAGACGTGCTTGATTATGTAATACTGCATAGTATGCTTGGGATGTATGTCCTTAATTAATTGCAATATTTCTGTGCTTCAGACTTGAAGGCACTAAAAACTATGAAAACTATATTGCCGCCTCTGTCTGCATTACGAATGATTGTGGAATTATCACTTTTAAGGAGCATGAAGCATCTTTCTCTTTGTTGGACAGACTGTTCATTACAAAATGTCTACAAATGTTTCCCAAATAATAGCAATAAAAGTTCCTAATGTCAATCACATTGTCACTAGGAATTTAGGAGTAAATTTGGACTGGTCTTTGAGCACACTTTTACATCGGTATATTGTCCTATATTTCAGTAGATGTTGCTATTTTTTTTATATCTTGTAAGCTATTTGATTCTACACTCATTAGAACTTGAATAGCATGTAAATCTTTAATAGTGATATCCAAAATCTCAAGTGTGCTGATGAATTTTTTAGAGTTATTTGAAATGTCCTATAAGATTCTTTGTAGTTTCAATTTTCTAGTGAGGCGATCGAAATCAGCCTTGGTGGCAGAGATGCCACAGTGCTTAGTGGGTGTAAAAAATAAAACTTTGTTGAGTACCTCCAAATCTGCTGTTGGTTTTAGTTATCTACTGAATAGATTGACCACTAAGCTTATTAGTTTGTATTCTCTGCTCTTATCTGAGATCTTACTTTTACTCCTGAAGCCTCTAAGCCTTCTCGTACATTTTTGTCTTCCTCTCTTCCCCTTTGTTTAAAGGTTTTGTTTAATTTCTGAAAGTCTAATCTTATTCATAATAACCGCTATATTCATCTGCAATATCATGGGAAAAAGCAGTCTATGTTAAACTCCAAAATCACATTAATGCCAACAATTTTCTGCATTACTACCAGTCTGACTTCAGATAAAGCTAAGCATACACATCATACAAGATGCTCTCTTTACTACAGATGAAGAAAAGCCCTGCATCCTGATTATTGCTGGATCTCGGAGCAGCATTTGACATAGTCACACATCCCACCCTCATACGCACTTCGGAGTCTCAAATGGGATTCACCACAATGTCCTTCAGTGGTTCTCCTTTTACCTTTCCAGATGACACCAGTTTGTTCACAGGGGCACCTCCAAGTCACAAAAAATCACTATCGCCTGTGGAGTCCTCCAGAATTCCATGCTGTTTCCTGTCATCTGCAACCTTTATATAGCGCCGCTTGGTGCTTTGCTAACAGAGAACAGCATCAATATTCACCAATATGCTGTGCAGGCACACTGATCTGCATTAAATCTATATTTTGGGTCATAGCATACGATTATGCTTTCAGTACATATGGCTTGGAGGCTAACTTGTACTTGCCACATTGATGTCGCTAGATGTAGTATATACCTTGTTGTATTAATGCAGTACTTTGATGGCCACACTACATTGTAATTGTTGCTTCGTTAAAATTTGAAAATAAAAAGTTAAAAAGGATTCACCAATATGCAGATGATTCACAACTCTAAGTGAAAGTCTCCTCTGCTTCTAACATCCAACGCCTCAAACACTGCTTGCACATGATCCAGAACTAGATGTCCATCGCCTATCTGAAGCTTAACCACCTGAAATAGGTTTCCTTTTATTTGACAAGGATAACAAACAATAAACAGTACAAAACTGGCTCAATGTCATGAACATTGACGGCAGCGAACCCCAACTTTCACCAAATGCCACCTTGGACACTAACCTCACCCTTAATTAACACATTAACAAAGACAAAGATGGCCTGGTATACCAGCTCTCTCTTCTAAAGAAAGTAAGACCATTTCTGCCAGAAGCAACTTCAGACCTGCTGTTCAAGCCCTTCTACTCTTGCTTCTTGATGTGGGCTATGCCTTGCTGCATGGCCTCCTAGACTCCACGCTGGCATCCTGCACACCACAGCACATCACATCCAGGGCCTGAACAAATCTGGTCACATCACCCCCATCCTGATGAACTCCATTGGCTCCCTCTGCTGGCACGCACCATCTTCAAAACCAGCTGCATCATTAACAAAGCCATCACAACCATCACCCTAGCTTCTTTTGCAGACAAGCTCACCATCCGGGATGATTCTCAGCACACCCACAGCCAAGACACCATCAGACTGCAGACTAAGGGGCCAATTCCGATCTCGGCCGGTAGGGCTCCGAATAGGATTCGGCTTTACCGGATCCGATTCGGAGCCCTTTTTCCCGACCGAATCGTACGCGGGTCCGGCCGAGCGAGTACGATGCGAATTCGCCGACCGACTCGTCCGGGCGACCCGACCGCTCCGACCGACTCGTACCCGGATCGTACCGCTCCGACCGACTCGCTCGGACCCGATTCGCACCGCGCAATGGAGACGTTTTCCGGCCGGGTAAGTACGATGCGCACCTCGACCGCTCCGACCGACTCGCGCCGTCCGACTCGAACCTCGCTGTCGGAGCCGTACTTTGGGGTCCGTGTCGGACCCCCTGTACGCGCACCCGTGCGAGGCGCACACAGGGGGGACCCATGGGTCCCCCTACCTGTGCGTGCACGCCGCGAGGCGCTTCGCGGCGTACTCGCTGTAGGGGGCGCCCTTGTCCGCCTCGCACCCATTGAGGCAATGGGAGCCCGCGTACGCGTTGTACGACCGGCTCCCATTGAGTTCAATGGGAGTCCGACCGACTCGTGTCCGGTGGCATACGAATGCATCGGACTCGTTCGGTCGGACTGCACGGGTCCGATTCGGTCGGAAATCTCTCCGGGTCCGGCTCGGTCGGAGAGATTTCCGGCCCGAATCGGAATCGACCCCTAAGAAGTGTAAAAAAACAAAAAGACAGCAATCAATCAATTAATCAATCAGGTGTTTTGTAGAGCGCACTGCTCACCCATAAGGGTCTCAAGGCGCTGGGGTGGGGGGGTTGCAGCTCTGTTGGGGTCATTCGAAGAGCCAGGTCTTGAGGTCTTTTCTGAATTGGCACTGTGTCGGGGTTTACCGGAGGTGGAGGGCGTTCCAGGTTTTTGCTGCAAGGTAGGAGAAGGACCTCTACCCCCTCTGTTCCTGTATTAGCTTGGGACGGTGGCTAGGGCGAGGTCGGCTGAATGGAGGTTTCTCTTGGGGGCATGGAAGGAGAGACGGTTGTTGAGGTATTGTGGTCCGATGTTGTGGAGGGCCTTGCAGGCGTGTGTGAGCAGCTTGAAGGTTATTCTTCTTTCGACGGGGAGCCAGTGGAGATCGCTGAGGTGATGGGTGATGTGGTTGTGTCAGAGGATGTCGAGGATTAGTCTGACTGCAGCGTTCTGGACGGTCTGCGGCTTGCAGAGGAGTTTTTGTTGATTCCGGCATAGAGGGTGTTGCCGTAGTCCAGTCTGCTGGTGATGAAGGCGTGTGTGACCATTTTTCTGGGATCGGTGGGTATCCATTTGAATGTTTCACAGAGTATGAGGAGGGTGTTGAAGCATGCGGAGGCAATGGCATTGATCTGACGGTTCATAGTGAGCGATGAGTCCAGTATGATGCCGAGGTTACGTGCATGGTCTGTCGGGGTGGGTAGGTTTCTGAGGGTGGGGGCCACCAGGTGTCATCACATGCGGAGGGGGTGAAGCCGAGGATGAAGACTTCTGTTTTCTCTGAGTTGAGTTTCAGGCAGCTGTTCTTTATCCAGGTTGCGACAGCTTTCATCCCTTCTTGGAAGTTGTGCCTGGTGATGTTGGGTTCCTTGGTGAGGGATAGGATGAGCTGGGTGTCATCGGCGTAGGAGACGATGTTGAGCCTGTGGTTTCTGACAATGGTTGCGAGGGGGGCCATATAGACAAGAAGAGAGTGGGGCTTAGGGAGGATCCCTGGGGTACTCCGCATTTGGTCTCTGTCGGTTCTGAGAGGTAGGGTGCGAGTCTTACTCTCTGTGTTCTGCCTGTGAGGAATGAGCGTATCCAGTCTAGGGCCTTTCCTTGGATGCCGGCATTGTGAAGTCTGGTGGCTAGTGTGTGGTGGGAGACAGTTTCGAAGGCTGCTAATAGGTCCAGGAGGATGAGGGCTGTCGTTTGGCCCTGGTCAAGGAGGGCGCAGATGTCGTCTGTGGCGGCGAGGAGGGCGGTCTCGGTGTTGTGGTTGCTGCTGAATACGGATTGGTAGGTGTCTAGGATGTTGTTGGCTTTGATGAAGTGTGGTAGCTGGGTGTTGACGGCCTTTTCGATGACCTTGGCTGCGAAAGGAAACAGCAAGATGGGCCTGAAGTTCTTGAGGTCTGTCGGGTCTGGGGAGGGTTTCTTTAGGAGGGGGTAGACTTCAGCATGTTTCCAGTTGTCGGGGAATGTGGCGGTCTCGAGGGAGCTATTCCAGAACCAGAGCAGTTTCAGCTATTCCATGATGATCCTGAGTCTTGAAGGAAGTCTTGTTGTTTTGGTTAAAGTCTTAGTTCACTTACTGATTGAATCATCACTGTGTTAGCATAGGTATACAACCCTCCTGAGTAGGAGCCTCTTGGATTCCTCAAAAACCTAGGGGCTTATTTACTACAAGCATTGCCGGCCCAACAAGGAGCTGCCCCTATGATGAAGCATGACGCCCCTTGGGTGTGTGAGGGCCATTGTTTCTGATCAGTCAGATCCCCTGAACCGGTTGGCCAGTTCTCCCCTTTCCAACTGACAGCTACCACCTCCCTCCCCCTTTATTTCACTTTAGGAACAGCACACCTCTTTGGTTACTATCACTCGTTTCCCATTTGCACCGTCTGCAGAGTTTACTCTCTCACTGTTGACAGATGTCCACAGACCCTGACACCACTGTGTATTTCCTTTGTTACATCCTCCAGCAACAACCATTGCTTTCTAGTCTTCTGCTACCTTCACAGTGTTGGCAATCACAGTTGCTTCACTCAACACTATGGGACCTGATTCACAAAGATACATGTACACCTTTGTGTAATTTTACAATTTTTTTTTTGTATTCTCAAACTCTGAATTATTAGTAGGTTTATGACTGTGGAGAGTCCGCTGTTGGGGCAGAAAACTCTGCACATAAAACAGGCCTATCTTTTTATGTGCAGAGTTCTCCACCCGACTGCCGAGTCTCTGCAGTCGTAAACTTACTATTAATTCAGAGTTTGTGAATACTAAAAAAATACAAAACTTTTTTTTATATATATATATCTTTATTGGCATTTGAGACAAAAACAGATGATACAGTATTTTAGATATATTCCAAGACTTTCCAACTGGGGAGACCATTCAGTCAGCCAATGAGAGGAATGAGAACAAACAAAAGAAAAACACCTGTACACAAAATGTATACATACAGTGTCCTATGCATCATAATGATGACATTTAATATATGATTGCCTCGTTTGCTCCCTCATCTTGTATAATCTGTTTTATTTAATTGATGTCTCCATTGTCAACCAAACCTATTATGTAAACTAAACTACCAACCCTCCCCTTACCCCAACCTCCATCCCATCCATGTCTGTGTGTGCGTTCGTCTACCTCCAATCTATCCTTGTGCGCCAACTCTTTCGAAGTCGTGTATTATCCTGTCTCATGTGGTGGTCACCCTATTATTCTTGTGACTGCACTATCTCCAGATTATTGGACTGGGAGCCAGCCAGTGTCTGATCCAACATCATATCGTTCAGCATTGCCCTCCAGGCCCGTAAGTCCTCGTCAAGTTTTTTGTCACGTCTGGTCCGCTGCATTCGGACCGTCTCAGCCGTAGCCCATTCATTCCCATCCCGCACCCATTACAACACTTTTGGTGGGTTGTGGCTCAGCGACGATATGGCTACACGTTTTGCCAAGACCAGTCCCAGAAGCAGAAATTTCCTACTGAGTTTCTTATTTGTTGGGTGGGGCAGTAACCCTAGCAGAATTGTGCGGATCTCTCGGGATATCACCCACCCTGTCGCCCTCTGTAACGTAATCAAGACTTCGAGCCAGTATGGACATATGACCGAACAGGACCATGACATATGTATGAAGTCTGCATCTGCCTCCCCACAGCGGGGACATTTCCCCGAGTGGACTGGATAAATCATGTTTAGTCGTTTGGGAGTAAGGTATGTTTCATGGACGAAGTTATATTGTATCAATTTAAAGCGGGTGTTCGAGCTCACTTGCTTCACTTCCTCATGAATTTTGCTCCAATCCTAAGACATTATGGGGTCACTCACTATTGTGTCCCATCTGGTCTGTACAGGGAGTGTCTGAACTGTCTTGTCCTCCCTAATTGCCCGGTACAAATGCGACACAAGTCTCCGTCCTTGGGCCATATATAACAGGACCTGCACTACATTGGCAGCGGGAGGTTCCTCTGGAAATGAAGGCCACAGCTCCCTAGTCACCTGAGCTATTTTCTCATTTTGCAGAAACTGCCCGGTGCCCAAACTAAAGGTGTCCATTGCCTGTTGGCGTGTAATATATTGTTTATTGTCGTACAAATCACCCATTGTTAGGCATCCCCCCTCCCGCCATCTATGTATAGACATAGATGCCGAAATTTTAGAGAAGGGTTGTACTACCCATAGGGGCATGTCCGGGGCATACGGTGCTCGGCACAGCACTTTCTTGACCGTGAATTCCCATATTTCCGCCACATGTCGAATTATGTAGGGGCATGTCTAGGGTACGTGTGTCCCCATCATCAACAGTTCAGGCAACGACCAGTCACCAAACGTACCCGCCAGCAGGCTCTTTTCCCAGTTGTCGGCTTCATCCAGTCAGTGCATGGCATGCTGTAGCTGAGAAGCCATATCATAAAATTCCAGGCAGGGGACCTCCAGTCCCCCAGTCTGCCATGTTCTCTGCAGAGTGGCCAGACTGACCCTTTTACGTTTAGCGCCCCATAGTAGGTCTACCAATAAACTATCTAGGGTTACAAAGAATTGTCGGGGTACTCTATAAAGGGAGTGTTGCATTGCGTAAAGACATCTCGGTAGGATGATCATTTTTGCTATGGCGATACTTCCCATAAGGGACAAAGGTAATCTCTGCCAAAAACGCACCGAACCCCGTATTACCTCGATTACTTTCTCTATGTTAAGCTCCAGATATCGTTCAGCTGTCACAGCCAGTTTAATTCCCAGGTACCTAGGTTCCATCTCCACTCACGGGAGCCCCACCTCCGGCAGTGGGCCATCTGGGCGTAAAGCCAGCCTTCCCATCGGGATCAATTTCGACTTCCCGGGGTTTATCTGCAGTCCAGATATATTCCCGAACCTCCGAAGAACGTCCGACTATATCGGAATCACCTGGACGGGTGTGTCGGTGAAGGAAATGGCCCAAATCGGGTCACTCGGGTAACTAATGACCACCTCTCAGCCTTCCACTAGAACGAAGAGTCGGACAAACAGTAGAGAATACAAACCAATAATTGTTTATTCAAAGTATACTCAGAGCAGAGCCCAATCTGCTAAGCCGCTAAGGAGTGCTGCAGAGGGACTGACATCAGCAAGCATAACGATACATTATGTACATTTTCAAACCCAAAGTAAGCACGCCCATCATAGAATTTTCCAGAGAAATGCAGCTGGACCGTAAATTACAAAGGAGTAAGTTTCGATTCTGAGGCCAGGCACACATTATCTATCTTTCAAAGTTACTCTGCCTGTGCCCGCCACTAGACAAGTGGGAGAAGGCTTACATCTAAGAAGAAAGGTATGTGCTAATAAGAACAGTACATTCATTAGTGTGGCGAAACTCAGTTCCGAAGAAACATAACCTAAAGAAGGCCATTTCTGAGAAATGGTGAAGAATTAGTTTTGAACATGATACAAAATGGCGCCTGTTACACAAAATGGGGCCGCGAATGCTAACTTATATAAAACAATATAAAAACATAATTTTTAATCCAACAGACCCTTCTTTTAGCATAAGCTAAGCCATTTTGGTGCAACAATAGAAAATGTATAATTCAGCAAATCATGAATACATTTAAGAGCAATCCATATCTTCAGCATCCGGGGGGGAAACGGTAAGGAGGGAAGAGGTTTCAAAAATACCCTCGCCTATCTGCATAAGATCATCAAGCTCTTTCTGGAGCATTATGGTTGCGTTAGTATCATGAACTGATATTCTTTTAGGAGAGAGAAAGGTGGTGAAGTATGAATAGCATAAGGGAAGACACTGAACTAAAACAAAGTGTGAGGAGGACCGGGACATCACCCCGCCCGTGGCCCATATTACAACCCCTAGGATGCCAGGAATGCCTTTCGCTAGCCCAGGTATAGCCCGGAAAGAGTTAATCTCTTACGGCTCCTCTCCCATGCAGGACCAAGAACGCCCCTTTCAACATGGCGGCCAATGGCAGGACGCCTTGTGGGCTCAAGGGGCGGTATCTCCGGCTTTAAACCCGGAAGACGCCGAGAAGAAAGAAAACGGAGAGAGATCGCCGGAGGAAGGAGCGTGGAGTATCGAGGAGAAGACGGAGAGCCTTACCGAGCCAGGACGAGAAGCAGAGGAGGATTCCCAGCAGCACGAGGAGAAAAGCGAAGCCGAGCGGGAGGAGTGGTCCGAAGAGTGGTGGACACCCCCGGAGGATGCCTCAACGCCGCCGCAGCTCAGGAGAGTTGCGGCCACAGCGGTACGTGAAACGGGGCAGGGGGTATTGCAGCCTGGGAGGGGGGAGGCGAGTCCAAGGGACTCAGGGAACACGGGGTAGTGTGTTGGTCACGGATTTCTCCCACAGTTTTCACTGACTCCTTCACCCCCCCTTTGTTACAGCTCCACTCACACACACACCTTGAGGATTTGTACTGCACTAGCACCAGCCTATTAGAAACCCTCTGCTACCAGGTTGTTACTATGGCTTATCCGTGGGGGTGTGCCAGACTGTAATCATCTCCTGAAATTATAAGGAGCCCGGAGTAAGGAAGAGGACCTGAATGGTAAAACGGTCCTTCCTGTCTGTTTTGGTTCTTTTTGGTAACCCTCCCTCTTTTCGTTTCGCCCGCTTCCGTGTCTTCTACATCCCTTCACTCCCTCGGTGGATTCCTTGACCTAAGGTGGTGGACCGTGAGTTACCTCACGGTATCCTTCCCTTACGGGACAGCTACATTGACTGTCTTCTCTCCTTTTGTTTCCGCCTGCACCCTGGGGGCTGTGCCACCGTCGCCCTATGAGGAGAAGAGGATCCACTACCAACACAACGGAAGCAGACGACATCCGAACCCTACCCTACCTGACTCCTCTTTTGGATTGTTTCTTTTGTTATCTGAGCCCCTTTGAATAAAGGAAGCCATCATTCAGCCACACTTAAGACCTCCTCGCTTTACTTTCCGCCCATCCCTCTCACACACAACAAGAGATCAAGATCACAATGAAATGGATCACCTTTTCAAGGATCCAACCCCATCCACCGAACAATGACCAACTCCAATTGCCACTCTCCATTCCTTTTACATTTTCTAGGATGTCTAGAATGTGTTGGGTAATATTTTTTTCCATATTAGATATCCCGACTACACACTGGTCTCCTACTACTGCGCACACACCACCACTCTTAGCTAAGATGAAGTCAACTGCATATCTGGTTTGCTGAGAATATATTCGCATGCTTTCCAATTGGGTGGTGATGTCACGCAGGGCTGCCACTGTGGAATTCGACAGTATCTGTAACTTACATCCAAAATATTCTCTAGCCTTTTCACCTCTAGCCATGGCAGTACCACCAAAGGTAATAATAGAAGAGAGAATATATCCAAAGGAGATACCATTACTATAGTTATTAACTTCCAAATCTGTCACTCCATCACAGAATTCAGCTGTCAACGTCCTCTTTACCCACCGTATGTTTGGTTTACCATATTTACAAGGCACACCTAAAGGTAGCACCATTCCTAAAGCAACATCATCTGTGCCATTATGAACATTTGAATAAGTACCATTGAACAGAAAATAAAATCCCGTGTGTGCATAAAGTGGACCTTGATAATCTACGGGGGCATATCTAGTGTTCAATCCTACCGTGCTTGGATCCTTCCTTTTTTCTAGAGACATGGTATTTTTGAACAATATTATCCCAGAATAATAGACATACAGAAATGTATCAGTGCTTTTTACTATTGGACAACAAGCGGGATAATATCGGGCTTTTCGAGTAACTGTCAAATATTGGTAATGCCATCTTACCAAGGTAATGTTCTGCTCTCTCATATACAAATTATCACAATATGTATTATTGTCACAACCCGGATATCCCTTTCCTCGTGGCTTCCTATAATATAGACAAGGACCGGGATACCCCAGTCCAAACGCACCCCTTACCTCTACAAAGTGGGCTGGGCGGGTATACATATAATTAACCAACGACAATGGGTAAGCAGTCCATAAACTTGTAACAGATTCGGTAGGATAACAAGCTGTACCTCCCCAAAAGAAACTTTTATGTGTGTCTAGAAATACATTCCTCTGGACTGCCCTTTTTGTGCGAACTTGGGAAACAATCTTGTGTCTAGTACATGATGGTGCATTCTGATCACATTCCAAAACCCAAGACACCCCGCCCAAGATCAACAACAACACAAGAACAACGCAGAGCATTTTTTGCTTGGTAGACCAAGATTTTTGTACATGAACAAGGGGAATTACTGGCTGCTCTTCGTCAGCAACCATTCTGCCAAAGGGGTGCATAGCAACTAATAAAGCAAGGGGGCGAATTGCCAATGAAAGAAATATACAAGTTCCCAGTGTCCGTCAGAGCCTCACTGGTACAGGCTCCTATTGTTCATCAAACGTTGGCGCTCTTGAGCACCGGCGGTGGAGCTTGCTCAGTCCTAAGCTCTTGATGTATCCCACACCGATCAAGATAATGTACCCCCAAGGGAATACGCTTGATCTATCCTGTCCAATGTTCAAACAGTGCTCAAATCTCACATCACCTCAAACTAACTCCGTTGGTACTATGGCAAAGTACACCCTAACTTACACAGTCCATCCCTAACTAATCTGACTTCTCTTTCGGTGTACTATTCCTCAGCCGAGGATGCAAATTGTACCTGGTGACTCCAGGCACAGAAGGGTCAGCAGAAAGGGGTTCCTGAATAGCTCTTATCTCTGGTGGGACAGCCTCTTACAGGATGTCGTCATTCTCCTTATCACTTTGCGTCCATGCAAGGACAGCGTCGCTAAATGGAACAAAACGAGGAATCTGTTCACACTCCTGGTCAGCTACCCCCTCCTTAACTCACTGATCATAGGGTAACAGCAGGGGCACCCTCCTACAATGGGAGGCGTGAATCCAGTGTTCTTGTGTCCAGAAACTTTAATGGCAGTGCGGGTTGCCAGCAAGACCTGGAGTGGCCCCTTCCAGCGCAGTTCCAAACTTTTCTTCCGCTGAAAATTCCGAACCAAGATATAGTCGCCAGGCTGAATATCGTGTCCGGGCCCCTCTGGGATAGCTGGCAGGGACTCACGGACCTGTTGGTGAATAGAATGCAAACTTTCAGTTAACTGGTAGGTAATCAATTAACAAGGGGTAATCAATATCAGAAAACCATTGAGGACGCGAGATGCCCCAGACATTTGCCGGGCGTCCAAACAAGACCTCATACTGTGACAATCCTGTCCTAGAATGTACTGTAGTTTTTGTTGACAAAAGTGCTAATGGCAGGGCATCTGGCCACTCTAACCCTGTTGTCTCCTGAATCTTTGCCATTTTCAGTTTGAGAGTACCATTGTACTTCTCAACCAAACCTGCTGACTGCGGGTGGTTTGCAGCATGAAACTTTTGCTTTATGTGCAGACCATCACAAATTAACTGAAAAACCTTAGCATTGAAATTACTTCTGTTATCACTCCAAATCAAACGAGGCAAGCCGAAACGAGGAAAGAACTTCTTCAGGAGTACCTTTGCAGTCGTAATGACTGTATTATCTTTAGTGGGATAAGCCTCAACCCATTTACTGAATGCACAGACCACCACCAGAACATACTTCAAATTGTTGCACCTTTCCAATTCGATATAGTCCATTTGAAGGACTTCGAAAGGGAAAGTGGGTGGTGCAAAATTACCAGGAGGTGTAGGGGTACCTTTCCCAGGATTATGCATCATGCACACCATACAGTACTTCACTAAATGTGCAGCCATTTTTGCAATGTTATCATTCTGCCATACCGGGTCTAACAATTTACAAATACCCTTTGCATTAATATGGGCTGGGCTATGAGCCATCGTAACTACAAGGAGTACATATGCATCTGGCAACATCCATCTTTGCTTCCCTGACTTGTCAATCCAACATCCCTCCTCATTCAATTATGCTGTGCTTTCTTGCCACACTGCCAACTCCTCTACTGTAGCTTCACTCTGTATCTCTTTCACGTTCTCAAGCGTATCCTCAAACATGGTGATTTCAGGCACCCACCTAGCGGGACCTGCTACGAACATTCTTTTCATTTTGGCCCAAGCTGTTTCCTTAGCTGTCTGATCTGCAAAATCGTTTCCCCTATCTACATCGTCAGTGACTTTTTGATGGGCACTACACTTCATTATAGCCAACTTCTTAGGGAGGGTCAAAGCAAACAGAAGCCTCAATATGAGGTGCCCGTGCTGAATTTTGGTGCCATGGGAAGTAAGAAACCCTCTCTCAGCCAATAGTCCCCCAAAATTATGGGTGACTCCAAAGGCATACTGGCTGTCAGTACAAATATTGACAACTAGCCCCTCACTTAATTCACAAGCTCGGATTAGGGCAACAAGCTCGGCAGCTTGGGCTGACTGATAGGGAACTCGTGATGTCTGAACTACTGTACGCAGCGTAGTGACAGCATACGCAGCAGTTGTAGTGCCATCTGGTAATTTAAAACAAGAGCCATCGACATATAGTTCCCCTTGTGGGTCAGATAAGGGAACATCAGTCAAGTCTACCCATCCTTTCGTCTCTTCTTCTGTCCGGAAGATGCAATCATGTGTATCAACTGCATCGTTCTCAGAAGGGAGGGGTAGTAACGTGGTTGGATTCAGAGTGGCACATCTTTTAATCGTGATGTGTTTGGCAAACAAAGTTAACTCATAATCAGTCAGACGTACACTGGTGAGGTGCTGTGTCTTGGTCTTATTCAAAAGTGTATCCATAGCATGGGGTACCATAACTGTGAGGTCAGTATCAAGTACGAGTCCAGCTGATTGTCTAATAGATACGGCCACAGCTGCGACCGCTCTTAGACAGCTCGGGAGGGCTCTTGCGACAGGGTCAAGAACAGCAGAGAAATAAGCACACGGACGTTGCTTATCTCCAAATTTTTGTGTTAAAACAGAAAGTGCACAACTGGCCATCTCATGGACGTACAACACAAACAGTTTAGTGTAGTCTGGGGTGCCAAGTACTGGAGCCGAACAAAGCGCAGTTTTCAATTGCTCAAAAGACTGCTGACATTCTGGTGTCCAAGGCAGGGGCTCATGCACATCCTTCAGTGTTAGTGAAAGCAGTGGCTTAATTAGTAACGAATAGTTAGGTATCCACTGCCGACACTAGGAAGTGATACCTATAAAAGCGCGCACATCTTTCTGAGTTTGTGGAATAGGCATTTTAACAATGGTACTGATGCGCTCCGGGGTCAATCTCCTACCCTCCTTCGACAGTAGGTGACCTAGATAGGTAACCTCCTGTTGACAATATTGAAATTTTGAAAGGGACACCTTATGTCCATGTTGGGCCAAATGCAACAATAATTTAACTGTACTGTCTTTGCAACCTTGTTCCGTGTCAGAAGCGATGAGCAACATTCTGCACCAAAACATTAACTGAGGGAAGAGATAGGGAATCCAACCGACTTTTCAAAGCCTGACTATAAATATTTGGACTTTCAGTATAGCCTTGAGGAGCTCGACAGAACCTAAAACTCCTACCAGCTAGTGTAAACCCGAACAAATATCTGCTATCTGGATGAATAGGGATACTAAAGAAAGCATTTTTCAGATCAATGAGAGAGAAAAATTTAGCAGTAAAGGGAATCATTGTCAGAAGAATGGTAATGTCAGGAACCACTGGAAACTGAGGGACCACTAATTTATTAACCTCGCGCAAATCAATCACGAAACGATAAACATCTTCATGGTCATCAGGAGAACCTGAGGGTGTCCTTTTAAGAATTGGAAGGATAGGGTTATTACAAATATTAGCAGTTGTCTCTTCAACCACTCCCTTCTTAATCAAATCCTGTATAATTTGCAATAAGGCTCGCTCACCTGCCCGCGGTATTTTATACTGAGGGATACGGGGCTAAAGAGCACCATCCTTAACCTGTATCCCGCGATATCTGCAAAAATCCCACATCTGTGTCGCTGGTCGCCCACAGAGTGGGCGGCACATCTTTAAACTCAACAGGAAGGGGTGCATCTTTGGACAAACACTGCTTAGCACGTGCTACATCTGGACCCATAGTCATGTAAACACCTGCCGGAGAACAGTAAATCGTGGCATGCAATTTCTTCAACAAATCCAAACCCATCAAATTCTCACCACAATTAGATGTCAACAAGAATGGCGAATCCACAGTGAAAGGACCAATAGTCAACGCAAGAGGTTTTGTAATAGGGGTTACAACCGGTACACCAGAGAAACCAACTGACACATTATTATGGCCAGACAGAGCCGACCCAGGGACCATATTTCGAGAAACAGAACTTTTTGTCTCACCTGTGTCCACCAAAAATTCCTTTGTCGAACCTTGCAGTTCTGCTGTTACATAAGGACCACGCTGGTCTACAGGTATCGGAACTGGTCCCTCACTCTGCCCCTGGCTGTCATAGCTGTAAGACATCCCTGTCACTTCCTCCATATCATAATCATCATGATAGTACTGTCCATCCCGAGGATCATCAAAATAATTATTATCAGAACGACCCTGTGAGGCCGCAGCATTTTGAACCCTGTGTGCCCCACCAGCTCCACAACCCCTTCCACGAGAACCTCATCCTCTAGGGACCGCCACCTTCTGCAAAAGCACAGGGCACTCATTACGGCAATGTCCCTCCTCTTTACAGTATGCACACTGATTCGGACTCAAAGGCGTATTTGTTGGCTCCCTACTAGTGCATGGAAGCTGTCGGGCAGAACCACCATGTCTTCTCGCATTCCCTCTAAAAGCCAGCTGTAACAACAACTTGGTCTTTAAATCCTTATGTCTCTTCTCTGTCCTCTCCTTTTCCTCATTATCCCGATACTCATAATATTGTGCCATATTCAAAATAACAGAGGAAGAAGAGGTGGACCAAGTACTCTCAGACGCTTGCAATCGAGTCGCAATTTCAGGAAGCAAGTTAGAAACAAATCTATTGACAAACAACCGAACACCTCCTTCGACGGACAAATCCTGTCCACTATAATCTAAAAAGGTGCCTTCAAATCGAGTGAAAAAATCAGACACACTCTCCTCTTTCTTCTGCCGACAGGCCGACAATTTATCCCAATCCATCGTTCTTGGCGGAATAAGAGAATGCATGTACATAATTATGTGACCTGGCAACACTAAAATCTCCACTCGAGGCTTATCACCAGGCTTCCTTTCCTGATTCCATGCCTTAATTTGATCCCAAGTACCACCCAACTCCAGAACATGATATTGAGTATGGACCTGCCTCCGAATAACAACCGGAACAAGCAGGCCAAAGAACATTTCGATATCAGCAAGAGTCATTACCGTGGAAGAAGCAGCTTCAGTCAGTTCTTTATAATAAGCAGTGGGATTCTTCCTAGGATCTGGTAGATGAGTCTTAAGAGATAAAACCTCACTTCTTTTCCATGGAGTATAAACCCATTGCTGTAAATACTCTAGGGCTACTTCAGACCATTGAAACCCTCAAACCATTATGAGGAGGAGAACAAACTATAGTGACACTGGAAAATAAGGAATATATAAAAAAGTTTATTTATAAATTGTCTTTATCTTTTTTGGGGTAAATATAAAAACATATATTAGACATAAAGAAATTCATACAGAGACTAACAATTGTACAACATTCTGACCACATTCATTCACACAAAACCACAAGAGCCCCACGTTGTGTGGAGAAGGGAACGAGAGGCGCAGGGTTTTAGGAGCTAGCAGCCTCCAACATTAACTGTTTAACCACAAAAAGCTGCTCCTACCTGAATGGCCACTACGAGGTTTGGGATATATTTGTGAGTGAAGACATCTCACAAAATGAAACGGACTGGTCTCACACACCACCTGGTGTCATGCTTCATCATTGACCAGTCCTCGCCCCCTAAAACCTTGGTTTGATAGAGGGCGGGCATACACCTGACGACAGGGATGCACTTCTAAACTAAGTGGGGGCCCAAAAATAAGTAAGTGTGGTTAAAAATCATTATAGTTATCTTTATCGTGTTTTTAATGTGAAAGGTAACTATATGATATTAAAATCAAGTGACGGTATATGGGGGAATTAATGTCCCCTACCCGTTATGTGAGAGTTCAACATGTTTCTGCCTTAATGGCCCACTTGGGTCCAGGGCATTCGTCAGGACCTAAAAAGTATATGAAGGGCTCCGTTCTTACCAGCTAGGGAGGACCGGGAGAAGTCGCCTAGGATCCATATGGGAAATTTCCCTTGATGCAGGTTTGACAACAGGGGTTTCCCCTCCCCTCCTCCCATGGGGCAAGTAGCTTTGGTATCTAGGGCTTGAAATTAGAAGCCATCAAGTTGTGGAGTGTGGCAGTGCTCACGCCCACATAGTGGTTTACCCTTGCCACTAGCTGGTAAGAACGGAGCCCTTCATATACTTTTTAGGTCCTGACGAATGCCCTGGACCCAAGTGGGCCATTAAGGCAGAAACATGTTGACCTCTCACATAACGGGTAGGGGACATTAATTCCCCCATATACCGTCACTTGATTTTAATATCATATAGTTACCTTTCACATTAAAAACACGATAAAGATAACTATAATGATTTTTAACCACACTTACTTATTTTTGGGCCCCCACTTAGTTTAGAAGTGCATCCCTGTCGTCAGGTGTATGCCCGCCCTCTATCAAACCAAGGTTTTAGGGGGCGAGGAATGGTCAATGATGAAGCATGACACCAGGTGGTGTGTGAGACCAGTCCGTTTCATTTTGTGAGATGTCTTCACTCACAAATATATCCCAAACCTCGTAGTGGCCATTCAGTTAGGAGCAGCTTTTTGTGGTTAAACACATTCATTCACAGCCACAAACATACTACATACATATAATCAAGTTGATATACATGATTTTTTCGTCAAACATGATTGAGTTTATACAGGATGTAACGAACAAACAACAACAGCACTTTAATGAGAAATTTGCTCTTTTAGGTGGTTTTCAAACTGACTCTACGCGCGTTTCGACAGAAACACTGTCTTCATCAGGCGTTCCACCTCAGAATGTTGTGCTCTGTAAGGAATAATATATATATCACATACATATAAATATAATTTTGAGTATAATTTTAAGTGTCACTATAGTAAATGATTATGATAATTTCATATTGTGATAAGGACCCATAATTGGACTAGGGGTATAATCTCATATTGTCTTTTTATAAAAGGGAGGAAAGAATAAGAGCCTGACAAAAATGAACATAAATACAAACATATAAATAATCTCCCAAACAACATGTAGCAATGCAAACATACAATAGAGCCCTATTACCAATGATTTACATTCTTTATATGAATACCATATCAGCAGTGCTAAAATCCCTTATTAAAAGAAAATATAATTAGTGTCCCTGAAAGGCAGTTGAAAGAAAAATATATATATACTATCCAAGATAAATATTCTATAGAGAAAAATGTACACGATGATCAAAATGTGCACAAAAAGCACAGAATACTGAAATGAAATTTATAACCAAAACAATAATAAAAAGAATATATTACCAAGTCTATCCAGCATCTGTATGTAGACTGATGAAAGCTTTTTTATTCTTTTTATTTCTCTGTTTTGGTACACCGCTCTAGAACTCCACAGGTGTATCCTGGGTGACAAGAATAAATTCTTGATGATACAATACTTTTATTTTCACCTGAACCATTTAAACCGCTCATCAGTCTACATACAGATGCTGGATAGACTTGGTAATATATTCTTTTTATTATTGTTTTGGTTATAAATTTCATTTCAGTATTCTGTGCTTTTTGTGCACATTTTGATCATCGTGTACATTTTTCTCTATAGAATATTTATCTTGGATAGTATATATATATTTTTTCTTTCAACTGCCTTTCAGGAACACTAATTATATTTTCTTTTAATAAGGGGAATTTAGCACTGCTGATATGGTATTCATATAAAGAATGTAAATCATTGGTAATAGGGCTCTATTGTATGTTTGCATTGCTACATGTTGTTTGGGAGATTATTTATATGTTTGTATTTATGTTCATTTTTTGTCAGGCTCTTATTCTTTCCTCCCTTTTTATAAAAAGACAATATGAGATTATACCCCTAGTCCAATTATGGGTCCTTATCACAATATGAAATTATCATAATCATTTACTATAGTGACACTCAAAATTATACTTATATGTATGTGATATATATATTATTCCTTACAGAGCACAACCTTCTGAGGTGGAACTCCTGATGAAGACAGTGTTTCTGTCGAAACGCGCGTAGAGTCAGTTTGAAAACCACCTAAAAGAGCAAATTTCTCATTAAAGTGCTGTTGTTGTTTGTTCGTTACATCCTGTATAAACTCAATCATGTTTGACGAAAAAATCATGTATATCAACTTGATTATATGTATGTAGTATGTTTGTGGCTGTGAATGAATGTGGTCAGAATGTTGTACAATTGTTAGTCTCTGTATGAATTTCTTTATGTCTAATATATGTTTTTATATTTACCCCAGAAAAAGATAAAGACAATTTATAAATAAACTTTTTTATATATTCCTTATTTTCCAGTGTCACTATAGTTTGTTCTCCTCCTCATAATGGTTTGAGGGTTTCAATGGTCTGAAGTAGCCCTAGAGTATTTACATTAATGTATTTTCCCTGTCTAGGTGTACTTCTCACTAGTATCAGGGGGCCCCTTTACTTTGCAATTGTATAAACCCATTGCTCCTGAAACCTGGCCGCCACCGCCGCTCGAGTAACATTACTACGACCATCTGTTAATTCCGGTATCTCGGGATGATAGAAGGGATGAACCTCTCTCATCGGAAACTGGGACACTGTGGTGGGACTCTTCTCAAGCAGCCTACCCCTGTAAGCAATCAATGTCGTAACACTACTAAAAACTTGACCAGGCTCCATATTACTAGCATATACACGATCTTTAATATCATATAAAACCTGTGGCGCAGAATCCTTGAAACACTGCTCCCAAAGATTGATCAGTGTAGCAGACATATGCTTAAGGGCATGCTGTTGAACAAAGAGCTCATCATTTTTCATCACACTCCAAACATCTTCCACATTGTAAATAGGATTACGACCCCACTGCACAGCCTGATTAGCTACTACCTTTTTCTCTTCATCTCCCACTTCAGACCGCACATACGGACCCATGCGCTCTTTAAACTTTGTGCAATCTCCATCCCCAAACTCGTGCACTGGCGTCCCAGCACTCAAGGAAACCGGAGGATGAGCAACCAGAGAAGGAGAAGCAACAGAAATTCCCGGTACTATTGATGCCGAGGGTTGCGTCGCAGGAGAGAGAGCTGGCGAGAGCGATGCTGATTCACAACTAGGAGCCAAGGGGGTGAAACAGAACAGGTCGCCCCCCACTCACAGAGTTCAATACAATCAAAGACCTGCTCTGTTAGTTGTCTGGACTCCTATGGTCGTCCACCATATATTTTCTCAGGCACACAATATTGTGTGACGCAGCAGTGGATCAATATCTCCCATCTGCCATCAAGTGTCTGAAATCACTACTTTTAAACCACGTGTTCTGTACTGTATCTACTGGTGTACTCCCCTACAAACATCACCAGAAAAGGGGGTGAAAAAAGTGGGAACAAAGAAGGCAGTGCCTCACGGGAGTAACACCATGGGAGTTTACAGACTGATACTCGCCTGTATCCTCAGGTTCTCATCATTAGCAACTGCCAACTTTTAAAACAAAGTAAAGAGTGAGGGGAAAAGAAAGAGTGCAAAAACTGTGTATGTTCAGTGCACAATACGTGAACCCTATATAGGAAACCGGGGTCTAACATAGAACAACCAGTATACCTAAGTCTAAAACCGAGCTAGAGAACCACTAGCTGAACTACTTTATTCCTTTGCTGTGTGTCTGCTCTATTAAAACCAACATGTTTCATTGCCCATAGAAATTTGCGGCAACTTCATCAGGGTAGGGTCAGCGTCCTCACTGCACCACTTTCCTCTGTTTGTCAAACCTACAGAGAACAGAGACAGTACAACACATATCATCAACACATATACCAGCACAGGCATCGGACTAAAAACAAGAGAGAAACTCTTGCAGCACATGTAGCACACTAAAACGCCAAACTGAGTATTTTTGGTGCTACTAGTGGGGAATGTCGACATCACATATGATATATTTACCGAAAGGTTGCCAAACTTCGGCATACCTGCAACCTCATAAAAACTGCTTCTAACCCTGTGTGTGTGTACTAGTCCACAGACACAACATCCGTCTCAGTCGCTGCTCTCAGTCAGTCTGTGTAGGAGAGAAGATAAAATATTTCAAGTATTCTCCAGGACCCATTAAGCAAACATATTGAGCTCAGATAGCGATGGAAAAAGCTCTCCCCTCTATAACAAGCGGGACAAGTAAAACTACCTCCCTGCTGCCTGATCTACATGCTAAGACCGCATTTGTCAATCCCAGCAATCCACTCTACTTGCTACCACCCTCGAAACATCTAAGTACGAAGGTGTACTAAAAATTCGGCACCCCTCCTACTAGGTGGCAATTCTTCCCCATTTTGTCAGCCAGACTCCCTCCCGGGGCTTGATACTCTTTGTTCCCACTTTTTTCACCCCCTTTTCTGGTGATGTTTGTAGGGGGGTACACCAGTAGATACAGTACAGAACACGTGGTTTAAAAGTAGTGATTTCAGACACTTGATGGCAGATGGGAGATATTGATCCACTGCTGCGTCACACAATATTGTGTGCCTGAGAAAATATATGGTGGACGTCCATAGGAGTCCAGACAACTAACAGAGCAGGTCTTTGATTGTATTGAGAGCGATGCCGAGACAATAGGTGTGACAGGGTTACTAACAATCGCAGTTGCCACAGGCGGCAAAGAAACAGAAGGAAGAGGAGGAGGAGCCAAAGCCATAGCCGTTGAAATAACAACGGTAGAAGCAGGAACAGAAACAGTGAAAGCAACTGTAATGGGCGGCTGTGAAAGCACTGGAACAGTGGGATGTATTCTTTGCGGGGCATATGGAGGCGGGGGTTGGGTATCTAATAATTCTTCAACAAAAAGCGTCATCTTCTTCCTGAAGCACATACGATTTATCAATGTGCAGTCGAAACCTTCTATCTTCACATTCAACACCCTTTACCTGCTTTTCCCTATCATATGCTACAGCCTTCTGAGTCAACGTCTGCATTCTCCCTTTCCGAGCCTCCTTCTCTGCCTTCATTCGTCTCTGCTTAGCTGCCTTTTGCCACATTCTGAGAGAATCAAACATAGACTGCCTACTTCTTTTCTTAAACAACTGTTCCTGTAATTACTCAATCTTTTGTTCATCAAAAGTGCCCGTCAACGGCCACTGCAACTCTGCATTGTCCCTCGTATATTTGTGCCATAATGTACTAAACATAATAGGGCCAAGACCATGCTTCACATACATATCAAAATTCGGAGTGCCTTCTAGAGGCGCCGGCTGACTTTCTTCCAATCGAGCATCAGTAGAATAACAACGACAGCACAAGGCAAACAGTTTACTGAAACTAGGCATTGTTAAAAGAAAACAAGTTTACTATTTTATGCCTAGCAAAACAATTGCAATTGCTTTTGTCCCAAAGACGTCTTTAGACCGTACCAAATACAAACCAAAATGGTACCATATCCACAAAGAACCAAAGCAAACTCACCTGATATATACAGGTCAAACGAATCTATTCTCCACTGCCGACTCTTCAGACCAAACGGGCAGATCCAAGGGTTTCGCCGCCAGTCGGGATGACCACTGGGCGAGGCACCGTCCGGCAGGACAGAAGGGGCAGCTGCGAGTTTCAGGAATTCTTCGTGCAGGGATCCCTGATCCATCCGTCTGACCCGACGATAGCCTCGACCTCCCCCCCCCCCGTCCGCGGAAGGGGATGGGTCACTCACCCGAAGGAGTCCCTATTCGGGCGCCAACTGAAGGAAATGGCCCAAATCGGGTCACTAATGAATACCTCTCAGCCTTCCACTAAAACGAAGTCGGACAAACAGTAGAGAATACAAACCAATATTTGTTTATTCAAAGTACACTCAGAGCGGAGCCCAATCTGCCCAGTCGCTAAGGAGTGCTGCAGAGGGACTGACATAAGCAAGCATAACGATACATTATGTACATTTTCAAACCCAAAATAAACATGCCCATCATGGACTTTTCCAGAGAGATGCAACTGGACAGTAAATTACAAAGGAGTAAGTTTCGATTCTGAGGCCGGGCACACATTATCTATCTTTCAAGGCTAATCTGCCTGTGCCCGCCACTAGACAAGTGGGAGAAGGCTTACATCTAAGAAGAAAGGTATGTGCTAATAAGAACAGTGCATTCATTAGTGTGGCGAAACTCAGTTCAGAAGAAACATAACCTAAAGAAGGCCATTTCTGAGAAATGGTGAACAATTAGTTTCAAACATGATACAAAATGGCGCCTGTTACACAAAATGGCGCCACAAATGCTAACTTATGTAAAACAATATAAAAACATAATTTTTATTCCAATATCGGAGGTACACCAGAGTATCATCCGCATACAATGATACCACATGATTAGATGCTCCCAGTGGGATCCCAAATGCCACCATCTCCCCTCTCAGAGCCGCCCCCAGCGGCTCCATCGCTGTCGCAAAAAGAAGTGGCGACAGCGGGCATCCCTGTCTGGTGCCATGTTTCAGCGTGAAAGCTCTCGAGACCAACCTCCCCATTCGTATTCTAGCATGAGGAGCCGAGTAGAGCAACCGTACCCACTTTAGGAATTGCACCCCCAACCACATTGTTCGCAGGACCTCCCAGATGTACATCCAGCCCACAGAATCAAACACTTGCTCTATATCTAATAGAGCCAGGGCATAATCTTCCTGAACCAACGAGGGGGAGTGCCACACATGGTTTATCCTATCTTTTTATGTGCAGAGTTTTCTGCCCCAACTGTAGAGTCTCTGCAGTTGTAAACTTACTATTAATTTGGAGTTTGTGAACATGAAAAAAATAGTAAACTTACACAAAAGTGTCATTTTACTTTTGTGAATCAGACCCAGCGGCAGCTCCTCCACAGGAGCGGAGGTGCGCCACCCCACCTGCTGCGAGCGCAGCAGGCAAACACACATAAATAAAACGGCATAATAAAGCCATTTTTTTTTTCACCAGCTCGCGCTGTGTACAGCGCGAGTGTGAGCCAGGGGGTGGGGCTAAATCCTGCTATTGTAGGATTACTGCTGCCCCTTTCAGTGCGCATGTCGGGTTGGCTGGCTGGCTACAGCCCAACATGCGCAATGTAGACCCAGCAATCCTCGGGCTGCGAAACAGCTCGGGGATTGCTGGCACAGGCCCCCAGCCTCAAAATGAGCACTGGGTTAGCCTGCTCCCACCAATCCTGGAGCTGCTCTCACACTGATGAGAGCAGCTCCAGGATTGGTTGGATTTGCGTTCCACTGAGCAGGAAGGAAGTCCTTCCATTCCTGGTCGTGGATGCGGGGGAGAAGTGCCATGCCGGGGAGAAGTGCGGCATTTATGGTGAGTTTGGCGCCATCACGCCCCACCATATTTTATAACCGGTAGCTGTCACTGATCAGGCCCTATAGTCTCTCACTCCTCCAACACCCCTGATCAGTACCACTGCACCCCCTTCCCTCCATATACCACTGCTAACCATTTTCACTTCCTGTAACTTGGCGGCCTCACAACAACACATCAGCATTCCCTTCGCACACACTTACAAGTCTCACACTAACACACTTACACCTCTCGAGGTTACCCCACCTTATGCCCAGCTCATCAATCATTGGTCATCCTAACCATTCCTTTGTTCTGTAGGAAAGGAAGCATATGGTCCTGGACTCCTCACCCTCTATAAACACCCAGAAATAAGTGTAGAGTTGAAGCTGTACTGCCCTACAGAGTGCTGTCCTCGAGAATCTGTTAAGAATTTGTTGGTTTTTACAACATGCTGTAGTCTGGTAATGGGGCCTTCAGCCAGAGCTTTAAGTGGGATAAAAAAACTGGGGGGGTCTCTCAAAGGGGCGTGGCTGACGTAATTAAGGGTGTGGCTTAAAACACTTATGCTAAATGTCTTTTTTTAGCATAGTGTGCCTTCAGACTGGTATTTTGCTGCTTCTGACATTGCATCCAGATATATAATACAACAAGTAACATTACACATACAACAAGCCAGGGCTATTGGCTTTGCTAATGGCTGTTAGTTGCATAAGATAAATAAGCAAGAACTATGGCTTCGTTGTATATAATGAGGAAAATGCTTCAGTTCTGAAATGATGAGACTGTGAAAGAACTACAACGAGTCTCTCTGGAGTTACATCAGAGGCAGTGAAGGGTGGCACAGCTGCAGAGTTAAAGTTTTTTTTCCCACCCTGAGGGTGAGGGCAAAAATGGACAGCCCGATATGGACCCGTTTCGGCACTTGTTTTTCAGAACTGCCGGTGTTGAGAACCGGCTGGACCCGGCCCACTTAAAGCCCTGCCTTCCCCCAAAAAGGGCGAATGTCGAGCTCTCCCACGTCCACGTTGCCCACCCAGCCTGAGTCGGTGGAGCTTGTGTTTACGACGGAAGAGCCATGGCGCTCTGCCGCAGGAAGCTGTGTTTAAAGCCGGCTGATTGAATGTAATCCTGGATTGAATTTCTCTCCCCGGCGGTGTCTTCGTTACGGCCCTTCCAGCGGTTCCTGATAGCTGGTAAATGCTCCTCACTGGGAAAGGACTTCTCTCTGCGGCTGGAAGGCGGGAGCCTGGGGCGGGAGGGGCATCGCTTTGTTTCCTTTGATCGAGAAACGACTCCTACATGTATTTCATCTCGCTGAGTTATGTTAACATTCAGTGCCCGTGGCAAGAGGTCGTCGAGAGAGGAGCGGCCTCGGCTGGCACCCGCAGTGCGGGATCGTGAACACACGGGCGGCTCCGCGTGCAGCGTCACTGCCAATTACACACGCACGAGGGATGACGCCTCACTGGAGGGGGGGGGGGAGGAGAGAAGGCGGCAAGAGGAAAGTGTGGGGAGTTCATTGCGCAGGTGCTTCGAGGCGCTTTAACTTTCTGGATGGCGTGGAGGAAGTTCAATTTGTTATTTGAGTAGTTCTTTGTACGTACGTATTCTGAGAATTACGGTCAATACCGTACTTCACGTACAATTTGGCAGGTGAAAATGTCAAGCTTACCTAAAGGTACACTGGGAATGTGCCTGTTAAAACACCTATACGTGTGAAATGTGGTGCAGTAAGCACCCAAATACTCACATTATATCCTATTTTATGAGTGAAGTAAACCAAGGAATTAGAATTATTTGCCTCTGCCTTAGTGCTGGCAGGTACCTCACCAACAGAGGCTTCATTCGTAATCATGGCCCTTCTTTGACATTATGAAGGCCACCGCATCTGACCCTGCAGTGCAGTAAGTGATATGGTGTATGTAACTTGGCAGGGACGTAACTAGACCCAACCTTTGGGGGTGGGAGGGAGGGGTAACACTGCCAGCAAGTGGTGCAGGTCACGCATTTCAAGCAATGTGAGCAGAGTTGTCTTTATAGCCAGTATGAGGGAAAGAAGTGACAAACTGAAGTTTAAATATATTGGACAAACCCAATCTGATCATGATTGAAAGATTTGAGCATGTGCTTACCCCTGTTTCTCACTGGCGCAGTTGTTTGGTGGCGCACCTAGTTGCTAAGGCAGTGGCGGCTGGTGACATTTGAAAGTGGTGAGGCATAAACCACTTGTCGTACAGCACTGTAGCGAGCGAGCGTAGGGAGCGAGCCCGAACCACCTACGGGGGGTTTGGGGGTTCTCCCCCAACAAAATTTTGAAAAAAGAGTGGGCAAATGGTGCATTTTCAAGCAAATTTGAGAAAACAGGAAGGTTAATAACGCAATTGTGAATCTGTTCTAACAAAGACAATGACTGGCAAAACTGTCTATCGCTTGTTCTGCTGACATCCTAGGCGCGCAAAAAGAAACCAATATACTATTGGGTGTAAGGTTTGTGCCTGAAACAAGAATATTATCATGCACACATTGACACATGCCCCAGTGATTTATGGCACAAAAAGGGAAGGTGCACGCACTGCCAACCCTTTCAACCATGCACAAAGGCCAGACAATTCTCCAAGCAGCACTTATACTCATTTCCTTTCACAATAAAAGGGATCCTTTGAAGCGCCCAACAGCCCTCCCTTAATTTCAAGTACCGAAGCAATGATGAAAGTATCAATGTGAAGGGCAGTTCAAGAAGCCCCTTAAATAGAGCACAAAGAAGAAAAGTAAACGCATTACAGTGGATTAGCAAACGACCAAGCACTCATTATTCTGTCCACAAAAGGACAATTACAATTGGCTGCAGAGTTCATATTCCATGCAATTACAATACAATACTGATCCCACTACACTATACTTTACTATGGCGACCAGGACAAGCTGCCTAACTAACCTGTAGTATTGGAATGGTCTATCAGGTACTCTGGCACTGCTAGAAGGACCAGCTTGAAAAAAAGACAATGTGTATATCGTTTTTGGACGTAATAATGGGATTAAAGAAATATCTCGTACACTGGCACTTTCAGACCTGCCCATATAACAGTGCAAGAGTGCCTCAAGGGCCAGATCAACACTAGTGCCAACTTGACCTGCAATTCCTGAATTAACCAGTGGTAACCATTGTGAGGCACCTGGGCAGCACAATTCAAAAATAAAGCTAGCAGCGCAAGCAACGCCAGCAGCCAAGGAATCCCAATATCTCTATAAACACCTTAAACTACGGCCAGCTGATCAAATATAAAATCAGAGTGGTAATGTAGAAATATTCTCAGCATATCTCCACTCGACTGCCAGCAACATACCAGTCACTCACAAACACTGCCACAGAAGGAGCACTCTCAGTGACACGTCTTACTGGCAGCCTGCCCTTGCCTCCACTTCTAGCTTCACTTCAAGAGGAGCTTATACAGCAACTAAATGAGCAGACCCTGCCCCCAAAAACAATCATTTTCCTGCCGAATAAGAAATTAAACTGTAAAGCTAAGTTAACGTACACTATCTCCAGGGTACAGTGATCGATAAGATAACTCCCTGATGCTGCGGGCATCTCTGCCCACACAAATGCAGCAGACGTAGGTGCGAACTTGGGCCCGGACCGCGCTCTCCTCACCTCCTGGCAGGTTGCCATAGTTGACTATTAGCAGTTGGCATGCATGTTGTAACGCCACTCGCCAGGCCACTGTACCCACTCCGTGACCTGCGCGGGACTGAGCAGGTAGATGGAAAGGAGAGCACTGACCCACAAGGGCAGTAGATGGCAAGTGGCAGCCACACGAGGATGAGCTTATTTCTGGGCCTTGCCTCACCCTGTGGGCCAAGGCATGTCTGTCATCGTCGTCCCACTCATAGCACTATTTGCACTGCCACGCGCTGCCCGTCGGCGCACACAGGTTCTCTACAGGCAGATGACAGTGGTTACAGCAAGGCGCTGGGGTCTCTGTTGCCCCCCGTAAGCGGGGAAGGGCCTGGTGCACCCTCTCCTTGGGACATCGTAATCTCAGTCCCCGACAGGCAGTAGCAGCAACGCTGATGAGGATCTCAGTCTGCATCACATTAATATTCTGCAAGGCGGCACGGCCCACGGAGTCCGTTCACCTCGTCATGCCGCCACCTAGCTCTCCTCTACGGCTCCGTTGCAGGGCTGTTACCAGCTCCCGCTGTCATGGATGGGCTTGCGGAGTCCGAGTCCCGATGTCAGTCAGTTCCAGGCAGCGACCCCCTCCTCCTTGCCCATTTGAGCCCAATGGGCGTTGCGCGCCTGGTGACAGCTGCCACTGATGACCTGAAATAACCCGTCTCGTGACGCTCGATGAGAACAGAACTCTAAAGGGGCATCTGTTCCCCTCTCACACTTCTGTGTGTGGAGATAAATACCGCATAAAGGAGGTGCTTTAATAAGGTACATGAAATCCCTATAAAATAACTAGCAGCAGGATCAAGGATGCCGCTTAATATGGCCGCAAAATGACTGTGTAATGATGAAAACTGCCCTCTCAGTCTGTGGTTCTCGAGGAGACGAATTCCTCTCTTGCCCAGACCCTGAACATTCTTGTGCTTTACTGTTGCAGCTGTGTCCCCTTTCCGCCCCCTTCCTTCAAAACGCTGGCATGGAATGGTTAGCCGCATGAGACCTCAGACTCCTCCCGGTGCACAGGCCCATGACTGCATGAAGCTGGGCTTGACTATCGCCTTGTTTAATCCCCCCGTGCATCATGGTTACCGTAGTCCCCATTAGCGCCTACAAGGACTTGAACACGTTCAAGGCAGCAACATTTATGTGGCAAAGACGGGCCAGTGAATCAGACAGAACAGAGCTCGCCACTTTCACTCCACCAATGCCAGATGGGCGGTTTGTTCATTCCTCTTGGCCGTAGACTTCACTAGGTCAAGTGAACAAAGTGAGGCGAGGAGGCCACGTGGCAAAGATGCAAATTTCACCACCAGGAGATTTTATTTGACTCCGTGGCACAGTGTGTGATCCTCGCCAAGTCACTCTGATTTTATTCCTGTGAGCTCCCAGTGGTGGCTCAGTTCGTTGTGTGTGCAAGCACATGAGACACTTGGAAACAGAAGTCAGAACCCACCCCATTGCCGCTCATCCTCCCAGTCCTAATGTTTTGAGGTTCTCCCCCCCCCCCCCTTCCTCAGCGCCCTCCCATGTCCAGTGTTTCCACCGAGTACACAGCAGTCCTCGTTTCGAGAGCAGCACGGCACTGCACAACCGGGCAGCCAGGATGAGTGTGGCCGTGCTCTCTTAGTCCATCCAGACCTGCACAGCAGTGGTGTTAGGATAGCCAGGCGGACAACTGCTTCCACTTTATGGTCTGTCTTTTACCTGAAATTCATAGTTTCAAATCCGGGTGATGACCTTCATCCTTCTGAGGCCGATAAAGCGAGTACATTCCGTTGGGAAATATTAACATGTTGCCAACTTCTACAAACGATTCAGTTTGTGCACAGCACTATGTAAGTATATTGTGAACACACACCCAGAGCAGTCTCGCTACACAGATATCTAAGAAAAGGGCATTTCTGGACCAAACAGCGCTGCTACACCGGTGGCACGTACTGGCCACAATTAGGTCTCTAACAAAAGCTGCCAGCATGCCGGACCTAAAAAGAAACGAAAACGAACCTTTAGGAATCAGGGCAGGGCAAGCCAATTGGACAAAATGGTTGCTCGTCTGCAAGCACCTGTCCTGGCACATGCCTCATCCTTTCACATTAACGTTATTATACCTGCCGTCAAATTAAAGAGGTCAAGTTAAAAGAAGTGAGCGCGGCATCTATCATCCATGTCCAGTTTGAACCTCCACCCCTCCTTCCTAGATACGGCTCACGACTAGTCCCTGACAGAACAGGGAGGCTCGCAGTGTGCTAGCGGCTGATTACATCCAAAGGCTGCCTTAAAAGGGACTCATTTGGGAGCCGCCAAAATTACAGATGAAAGGACAAAGGCCCCCTTCGGCTAAAAAAGGCAAGAAGCTGCCAGCGCTGCAATTTTGCCGCCCTGGCAAACGTGATCTGTACAAGCATCAACCGCAACATAAATACTGTATTTCATTAATCACTGAGGCAGTCGCGGCTGCAATACTCGCAGGGGGGTCGCGCAGGGATTGGGGCCGGGGGAGTTTTAAATAAAACTTACCTGGCCGGGGTCCCACGTTGGCGCTCTGTCTTCAGTCTGAACAGGAACAGCCGCGTCACAACCCCTCTCAGCCAATACTGGCGCTGCTCCAGCAGCGCCAGGATTGGCTTGGCGAGGTTACTAGTCGCCGCGCCTGCCCATTAGGAGACCGAGGTTTGAGCCTTTGCTCAGCCCTCGCTCTCCTAATGGGCATGCGCCAGCCAGAGCAGACAATAGTGCGCATGACTGGGCACGGCGGAAAAATTTGCCGACCTTCACCAGTCATGCGCACTTGTGCTGCTGCCTGCTGCCCCTGGTCTGACAATGCATGTCAGTCAACATGATGCCGGACCGCCCACCCCCTTCAGACTCTGAAGGGGGTGGGCGGTCCGACGTCATGCTGACTGACATGATTGTCAGTTCTCCCTCGTCGTCTCTGAACTTAAGTAAACTGAGTTTACTTAAGTTCAGAGACGCCGAGGGAGCTGTGGGCGTGGGCGGGGGGCAACGCCCCAACGCCCCAATGTGCTAAGGCCACATTGTTAATGGGTGGCGTTTGATCCATTTTTGCTGCACGCAAATATTTCCAATTGTGACATATTAAGTTTGCTGTGGTTAGAAATTGTCCTTCATTTGACCTCTTGTGGCATCGTCCATTTAAGATTGAGCCAAATTCAGATGGGTTTTCATACTTGAATATGATTTGTGTGTTATCTGCGCAGCAGTATTAGTTGAGATTGAAGGAGGAGATTAGGGGCCACAGAATCGAGCCGTTTGCTACCAGTAAAATGCATTTTGGTATTATGAATTCCAATTTGCGATTCAGTAACATGTTACCAAATAGCAATTTGGAATTGCGAATAGATACCCTTTCGGTATTAGGAATGGGCATGTTTAGGGCATCCCTTCTTAATACCGAATCGCAGCAGTATGTAGGAATGTTTTGCGACTGAAATGCAGTCGCAAAACATTCATATTTTACCACCTACTTCAAGTAGGTGGTAACCCATTCGCAAATGGGAAGGGGTGGGACCCATTCCCCTTTGTGAATGTTCGCAAAAATAAAACTTAAGAGCAGGCAGTGGTCCCACGGACCACTGCCTGCTGTTGAAAAATGAAAAGAAAACTTTTCATTTTTCTTTTTTACACACAACTCATTTTCCTTTAAGGAATGGGCTGCATAAAAAAAAAACTGATTGCTTTATTTTAAAAGCAATCACAGACATGGTGGTCTGCTGACCACAGCAAGCCACCATCCCTGTGATTTTAGCGATTCCTAGTAGGATGCACATTGCGACCTACCTCCTTAATGTTCATGCGTTAGGTCATTTGCGACCCATTAGGAAACGCTAAATGAAAGTCATGGAGTTTCATACATTCAAATAGCGATTACCTAATTGCGATCGCAGAGAATCGCAATTAGGTAATCTCTAATTGAAATAATGATGCATGTGGCCCTAGGTACAGTGGAGAGCAGCCCTCGTGTTATAGAGGAGGTAGAACTGTGACGTACGATAGTTGTGAATGGAATGGAGCGGACCTGAAGGGATAAAGTGAGATGATGGTCTGTCTGATAGAAAAGTTGCAATCAGGCTTCAGTTCAATACTTGTTTTTAGGTCTCGCCTAGCGTTGCAGCGCGCATGCGCTGCTCGCTGGCGAGAGATATTGTGAGAGAGGGATTTTCAGAAAAGGGCTTGAAGCCCCGCCCCTCATTTCCATTGGCTGGCCTCACCGTTTATGCTAAACGGTGGCCTGCCACTGGAAATGAGCTGTTTGCGTTGCAGCCCTTTGGCCTTTTGGTCCGGCCCATCCGGACTGGTTCGCCTGCTTCACGGCTGTCGTGAAGCAATTTCTTATCTTTATAAGGCTGTTATATAAACAAGCCGTGAGATCCAGTCCGGATGGGCCGTCCCAAAAGGAGACAGGGCGCCGCGTGTTTATTTTTGCATCGCGCTTTCACTTAAAGTGAAAGCGCAATGCAAAAATAAACAGCAGGAATGGCGAGCGCTTGTTCCGGACTGTGGCTCAGTGAAACCTTAGGACTGGAACAGACGACAGCCATGCAAGTCAGTGCTGAAATACAGCAATAAGCGCAGGGGTCAAGCAGCTGATGCTGGGCGGAGCTTCAGGAAAGAAACACAGCGGGATGGAGATCATAGTGGGCCAGGGGTCCACCGCTACAGCTAAATATGAGCTCCGAGCTGGATGGAGCACGTAGCGCAATGAAGCCCCGGGCTGCGGCACTAGGCGGGAGGCAGGTAAAAGCAGAAGCTCTTTAGCTAAGTCAGTGCCGACTTCCGATTTGATCAGCAAAAGACACGCCTATGTGACGTAAAAGCTGTGGTGGGTGACTTTTACAAAGGGCATTCTGAACAGTGTGAAGCGCTTATCTGCAGCAGGAAGGAAGTATGTCGGGCTGTAGGCGCTATAAGCAGTAAGCGCATAGACTCACTATTGGTGCAGAGTGGAGGGCTTTGAACTCCCTGTCTTAAGGGTCTGTGTGCTGCACGAGTACACATATGCACATTCTCTGCAGCCTGCCGCCTCCTTGCAGCTGTGCGACCTCGAGGCACCCTGGGTATTCCAGGATATTTATGTAAAAATAGCCCGGAGCGTGCCCCTGCCTTTGAAATCAAGCGCACCCTGGAGTGAAACCAACGTCTGGGCACGTTGTGAGCCGGGAACTCGGGCTGCTGCAACTTGTTGCAGAAAGGAGCAGGAACAATTATTGGTAAACATTTCTAAATCAATATAATGGGCAATATGTCAATAGTAATTACATACTACGAACAATAACACAAAACAAAACAAATTCGCTATGGACTAGCACGCGAGGCATTGCTGTTGTCCAACGCCTTGGTACTCCTTTTATCGACCTTTGAGGGAGGAAAGGCTGAGTTTGCCCTGCCAGTAGCTGAAATCACGACGCTGATCTCGTTAACCTCTAGGCAGCTGCTTGGAACTTCTCAGAATCTGCTGGAGAGGTGCGCGCGAGGCTGGGTCAGAGTTTAGCCGCTGGTGGTCCAGTCGGACTGTGGTCTGAATATTCTGGGTCCACCTCGGTTCGATGGGACCACATATTGCTGATCTGGTCCAGCAGTATCTGCATTTTTTTGGGTAGCTCATGGGACATGCAATAAGATAACTATTTACAAGGAGGATCAAAACATCTCCAGCCGCTTGAGGTCCTCACGGGTGATTTGCCGCGCTTTATAGATCCTTGATTGATTGATCCAGAAATGCAGGTCTGTTTAGAAGGCTTTGAATCCGAAGTAGCGGATCTAATTTAGAAATGAGGAAGGTAAAATGCCAGATCACTGGAGAAAAGTAAATACTTTTGACACCCTCCAGCTACAACACTGCAGCTCATGCACTAGTCATTCATAGCTCGATTAAACTGTGCCAGTGCCACCCTATCTGGAGCTCCCTAAACATCTCTGGCTCAGATGAAGGCGTCTTGCACGGTGGGGCCCAGCTCATAGTTTCAAAGAGTAGAGTCCGGCATTGTGCACTGGCGCAGAAAGACCGACGCTGGCTTCTATTCCGGCCAGACTAAAACTCAAAGTCTGCTGCCTGACATGCACGGCTCTGCACCAGGGCCCTCCACCAACGCCCACCACCTGGGCACTCCACCTGGGCCCTCCACCAACACCCACCACCTGGGCATACCATCCACCAGGCCTGGCGGGGCTCTCACCCATCTCTGGGGGACTGAAGGGGCCGTGGAGCAACAGCACTCTTCAACTTGTTCAGCCAGAGACCCTGAAATGTAAAATATTCACAACACACATTAATCTCCCACCGGTGCTGTGTCCCTTTGTAAACCGCTCTTCCTCCCACTAGCAAGACTCAACCAGAGCTTCTCCTTTCTAGAAAACAGATGGAGACGCATCTCTTCCGGTTTCACTAAAGTTAATTGGATGTCCATTTACTCTCTCGTGATCCCCCCCCCCGGCTCCTTTCAATTCAGATATGACTCTGGACTACACCATCCAATGACTCAAACATTTTGTTCCCTTGTGACTTTTACTGCTGGATGTAAAGCGCACTGAGTCCCTACAGGTGTAGCAGCGCTATAGAAACATGAAAAAAAATAAAGGCTGAAACACCAGGATGGGTGGAAAGTGACGTATAATCTTCTTCGGACCTCCTCCTAAAAGGTTTTGATGCATGAAAAGCTGCCTCTTGGGCCATGTGTGCGCTACGCAACCCCCCGCTGCTGTGAGAAGCAGGACTTCCTGCATTTTTAGGTTTTTCTTGGAGAGTCTCGCCAAATTCGTTTTATTAAAAACTTATAAATAAATCAAATATATATATAAATGCATATCTCGCGGGCCTTTTGATAAGCCATGTTCATCCGTTGGTCTGTTGTGCTGTCACTCACATTTTGCTTCTGCCCACCACAGCATACAGCGTGGGGCAGCCAGTCCGCTCACTTCTGCTTTTGACTCCCCAGACTATGAGTAAATGCAGCAGTAAGAACTCCAATCACATATCGATCACAGCTTGGATGTTGTATTATTTTATATTGCAGCATTTGTATAGCGCTTACTATCCCAATGTGGGACGCTGACGCGCTTGTCTATGTGAGTAGCACACTACACCATGTAGGGTGCCTGGCTGGAAGTATGTTTTCTTTGTTTTGATCCTGTGTGTGAAGTATGCGTGATGACCACCGAGGTGCGGTTATCGTGTTATGGGACGCTGCAGGTAGCAGTGTGATGGACGATGAAGCGTAAGAGATAGATGCTCGGTTTTATTGTTTTCAGTATGTTCGTAGCTTTTAACAGTTCTGCAGGTCCCTTTATGATATTTCTTATGATATAGTCTGCTTAGCTGGTTGCTGCACTCGGTTGACGGATCTGAGATGGTGTATAGTTGTGGTCCTGAGCTGGCATGGTTGGAGGGAGAGCAAAGTGGAGAGATCTGCTGGGATAAGCATTTGCATTATCATTCCATATCTGAGCGTCTTCGTGAGATGTAAAGAAGCAGTGAGATTGTATAGATATTTGGAACCTGCACTGAATGGACTATATGAAGGTCCTCTGGATTGTCCACCAGTGTGTGACAGATCTCTTCAGTTATTCCATACCTGTTTATTTGGTGATGGCTGGTGCTTTGGCTGCAAAGTACTGGTGATGGACAACCCTCATAGCAGATACGTCTTATGTAAATTAAAGAGGCATAAGTTACAATTTGTTGCTGAACACTGTGTATTATGGTTTTAGTGTTATTCTAGACCATAACTGTTACATATTGGGGTACATAAATATATAATGCCATAGCGAACCGTAGGTCACTCATTTTTGTTTTTTGCCTACCTGCATAAGTGCGTTGACAAAGAGGGTGCAGTTGCTAATGTGTGTGATATAACTGAATGGAGTCAAGAAGCTATTTCTAAACAAGAGTGGTATCAAGGTATGGATGAGGATTTAGTTTTATAAAAAGTCCTATTGATTTTTTCAAAAGGTTGCAGAATAGAACATTCCATACCAGTTTCGGTCAGAACGTAGGTAAAAGTATTGGGTGAATTATCTGTGTTAGATAATAACAAAATATCAAGGGAAGGAAAACTTGTCCATTTGGAGGGTTTTAATTTTAACCTTTTCAAAATGGCACATTAACCATTTAGGGCAAACCTTGACTAAGAAAAGGTTGAGAGAAAAGGTTTGGTGGCCTGGCATGAACAAGGAGATTTCTGAGGGGGTTGAGAGATGTGTGGACATTTACACTTTAAAACTGAGCAGATGCAAGTACTATGAGGACTGTCTGAGGTAATTATAACAAGCATTTGCAATGCAATAGGTCTCACATTTACGCGAGTTTAAGCTATTGGCATTGTAAATAACAATGCCTTTTATTTATGTTTTAAAAACAAAAATAAAAGGCATCGTCATTTACAATGCCAATAGCTCAAACTCGAGTAAATGCGAGACCTGTTGCATTGCAAATGCTTGTTTTTCAAGTCTCTGTGTAGAAGCTTGGGATGGTGAATAGTATCAAAGGCAAGGAAGAGTTCAAGTACGAAGCATGCTGGTACGCCAATGCAGAAATTCATCTTAAAGCAAATCTTCCTCTGTTTTTGACTAAAACAGTCTGTTATTGGCCAGAAGTAAGAAGGATCTCTTGTTTTGAGGCATGTTTGTTTTAGGGAGGATTTTATGTAAGACATTCCTTTGGGAAGATACCAGTATTCAAGGAGTTGTTGACAGTTCTGTCTTGATTGGCTACAGAGCTATTTGAGATGGCATTGGTCTGCTGGCCTATGAGTGCTTACAGCATTGATGAAGTCTTCTGTGGTCAGGAGGTTAAAGCTGATGAACTGTAGTTGTTTTCGTGTTTTGTTATTTGGTGAACTGAGCTGTGCTGCTAGAAGTGTGGTTGAGCAGTGGGAAGGCAAGGATGGACACTGACACTGGTGAGTGGTAAGTAATTCAGGTGTGGCTTGCAAGCAGCAAGGGTCAGTGGCGAGGAGGCCTTTTGCTGTGTTTCCAAGGAACCAAGATGTTCTAAGGTACTACCTCTTCTGGTATTGCGGTTGACTGATCCTTATTCCTCTGAACTCTTTTATAAGGGTTGTTGTTTGTGACCTTTAAGCCCTTCACCAGGTCTACAGGCTGCTCAGCTGCTCTCCCGATTCAGATCTCCTTTCCTGTGCTACTGTTGGCCTCTGTCAGTACTCCCTGCTGCAGCTCAGCTCTCCAGGACATAGGGCGGGTCTCCCTGAAGCAAGGCAGACATCATGTATTGTGATTCAATACCTTTATTGGATACACACAGCTTTCTGTACTATCTTCTCCAGAAAAAAAGAAAATGAAACATCCACATTCCTCATGTGTGCATGGAAATAATGTATATTTAGACCAATAACTATACATTGAGACACGCATGTGCACATGTTTAGTATCCACAAAACATCAGAATTTCAGGAGTCAACTAAACACATACAGAGTGAAAAGATCATAAGAGAAGCCATATTAATTTAGGGAAACATACTATTGCCAGAACATGCTATTGGGATGGGAATGTCCCCTGTAAGGTATACAGTCATGCTGCCCTATCCTGAATGCACAACTGTGAGAATCTGGTTTCCCAGATTTTGATTTTGATCCTAGCTTCATGCTAATCTAGGGTATAGAAGCCTATGCTGTCCCCTGACGTGAAGGAGGTCCTGGACCTGTCTTGTGACCCGTAGGGGCATGCCACACATGCCCTAATGTTGCTGACAGTAGACTACTGGCCTGTCGCAGGTTTAGAATGCAGATCGATGGTGCAGGATAGCGTCTTTTGTGAATCCAGAGTCATGACCAGAGCTCGCTATCTGTGTCAATGAAGGGGAGGCCCTACTCGTGTAAAGTTCTGCTTCAATGCACTAATCCTAATCTTTGTGATAACATTCCAAACATATGTTGTGCACATTTATGTATGGCATGGGCACGAGTGTGCCAGAGTCATGGAAGCCTGTGGGTTCCGTTCTGGAAGCCCCCAACCTGCTCCTGTGCACAAGATGGAGGTGAGATTGTTTTTCCAGGTAGAAGTGTTTTGCTGACATTCCAGAAGCTGGAGGGCGGTGAACCTAGACAATGAAGTGGGGACAGAGAAGACAAGACACCTACAGAAATTCACGAGTCCCTTGCTGAGAGAAGCTGCTGATAAGTCTTCCTGTAGCACTGCCAACTGGAAGACGGTGGGGGCGAAGTTTGGAGCTGAAGTCTCATGTTCAGTGTGGAAAGGATCTTTTAGGTGAGCCGCTCTTTTGCATTTCCCATGATCACTGTACAGTGTGGCGGTTGATAAGCCAGGTATAGAAAGTTCGTGCCTCTTTGTGCCTCTGTTGTGGGTACTCCAGGCTGCAGACTACCCTGCTCTGAGGAGCATCACTCTGCTCTGAGCACACTGCAATGACTGCTGTGCACCCAGAGCTGGTGTCTGTCTGACAGCCAGCTTCTCAGACGAGAGGGGTTATTCTCCGGAGTCCTGCCTTGCTGGAAGAGCTGTATCTCCGACCTTAAGTGCTTGGAAGCCAGCCCGCCTGCTGAGGGAGGGAAAAATCGAGCCAGACCCTGGTGCTTAGTGTCTACCCAGGGGAAGGGAGACTGCACAGAGCGATTGGTGAGGCCAAAAGTATGGGCTCAGTCTATATAGAACTGAGGTGCCAAGTGGGATTCACAGATTGGTAGCTAAGCTCGCCACTGTGCAATAAGAGTGAGTGTGGCTGACGCGGTGCTTAATATGTAAAAAATGAAACGCCAGGGCCAAATGCACTTCATAAGAGTGCACTCCAGCTGGCACCACGAACAGCCCTGCCACAGCTCCCGAATGCCAGTACCAGCATTATCTAGATGCTAGATTTATCATTTTTAAATAAACACTGCCCTGATAAATTTAGCAGAAGACTAGACATACAGCGCCACTATGTGGTCTAATTGCATAATAGGTATCGGTGTTTTGAAATAAGTGGCGGTGTAGACCACTGAAAAACACTGGCACAAATTAAGCACTGGGCTTAAGCCATCGAAGCCAAGGCCTGTGCCTGTTGCAGCTGCCGCATCAACAAATTGTGCCCAGTGGCTGCTAGCATACCACTGTGTCCCTGTCTATGTGGCTGCCCATCTGCTGCTCAACCCCAAGTGACCAAGAAGTGGGTCAGATGCCTGCAATCAGCCCTCACTAACCCCAGTATCTATATTCATCAAAGGACTCGGGGCTACCGCTCTAGCTGCCCATCACTGGCAACCCCCACACTACCTCCCTGAGAAGCCTGCGACTGCTTTCCATCACTAGCACTGAGACCTAATTGCTGAAGGGGATGTACCTAACCCAGTTTGCACAGTCATGACAGGTTTCCTGGATATCATAGGCAAACAACTCCAGGGCTGAGGCCCAATAGCCCATGCTCGTCCCATGGCCCCCTGAACATGGTCTGACAGGTCCTCTAATAGAAAGGGTATGTATTCAAACTGCCCACTATGCACTGGGTGACTCCTCACTCTATATTGTCATTGCAATTCACTTAATACTACATTTTCAGTGGGAGTCAAGGACATAATGGGTTCAGATACGAATGGTGCAAGATTCTCGGCACTAACTGCATTAAAGCACAGGAGTGAAAACAGGGTGATTTTGAATAAAACTAATAGTGTTATTGAAACCAGTTCACCGATTCTGGATAGTCACCAGTACTCCACAACACATGACACAGCTCCATGCGTTATTCTTGAAGAGTTAATGTACTTGGATATTGCTTTGAATAGTTTTTTTTGAACACCTTCATGGTTGTGTTTTAGTACTTTTGAGACCTACTTTTTAGATCTGGCTTGGCAGTGTAGCTGTCGCCAGACCTTGTGTGATCAACAGAAAAATACATTTGAGGGGCACAACTGAGAGAGGGCGTTGGCTCTGCCCATGTTATTTACCTTGAGTAAAGTAGTTGATTGGGCAGAAGTTGTGTGCTGCTGCCAAGAAAGAGTGATTGTTGCACTCCTATTGGCTCCTGGGGTGGTGTTCCCTTACCTAATATGACTGCCCCATTAAATTCTAATGGCATGTCAGTGTGCAAGAGGATGATCCTCAGTTCACTCTCCCCAACTACACCAACTCCTCCACAACCAGCTCCCTTGTCCTGCACTAGCCCCAACAGCCTCAGCTCATTCTCTCCGCTACTAGCAGCCCTTGCAGTTCACTACTGATATGCAGTGGCGGCCGCCGCAAACAAAGGGTGATGGGGCGGGACCGCAGGAGGGGTCTTGGGGGGGTCACGCAGGGGTTAGTAATAATATATTAAAAACAGCGGCGGCCGGCACAGGTAAACGCGGTGGGGTGGTGGGGAGGGGCGGGTTGGGAGCGGGGTGAAGTCGACAGACGACAGAATAGGTATAGTTAAATAAATAAATAACACCTATTCCGTCGTCTGTCCGCTTCCCCCGCTGCGCCGTACCCTGCCCCACTGCGCTTACCTGTGCCGGCCGCTGCTGATTATAAAAAAGTACTCACCTGAAGCTGCCGGCTGCCTCCCGCATTGCGTCGCGCCTCATCTCCTCTTCCTGGTCCCAGCAGCCCCTCGGACAGACTCCCATCCAATCCCCGTGCTATAGAGCAGCTCGGGGATTGGCCTGAGCTGGCTAGAAAGACGCTCCGCACAAAATTGTGGTTCACATTCTTTCCACAATTCCTATCTTTGGGGCAGCGTTCGGACTCCTTATATAAGCACCTAGCCCTTTTTAGGTCGAGCCTCGAGTAGCGCGCAAGCGCTGCTAGGCGAAGACTTTAAGTAAGTGAGTTTCAAAAGCAGTCCAAACGCTCGTGCGTCGTGGCTGGCCTTTTTGGGATGGGTACGCGCGGCAAACATGTGTTTCCAATTATCGTGCCCAGACGCGTGCACGATAATTGTAAACACATGCCGGCAAAAGGCCATGACGCACGAGCGTCTGGTCAGCTGAGCAGGCTGCCGCGCTCGCTCGCCCCCGCTCCTCTCGTCCCCGCTCCTCTCTTGTTCACTAGCGCATTCGCGCGCTTGTTTGGAACGACCGATTGGTTTGTGAGATTACAGTTTACATGCTAGAAAGGAGAAACAATGTATTTCTGGGTCTTTGCAGTAAACTCGGTGTGTACTTTTTCTACTATCCCCCTTAATGCTTCATTGAGTTTTACAATCCTAGGCGCTCGCAGTTTGACAGCTAGTAGGACAGGCACGGAGTTGCTGTTCATGCAACACGAACTTAAGGCACATGCAGTTTGTACAGCCAGTAGCAGATTGTCCTTGGGCTCTTCGGTAACTCCAAGTGGTGCCGGGGAAAGTAGTGCTGCAGCATCGCCTATCAGACTAGGGCTCCTGTAGCTGTCAGAACTTTCGTTACACGGGAGGCGGCGTGCAGCGCCCGCTTTGAAATAAGCCAGTGTCGCTTTCTGTTGTACACAACTGCCTCCCTGTCTGTATACCCTCCGTGGGACATTCAAAGCTCATTAAATATTTAGAGTTCAGTGAGGCGGGATGTAACTGGTTTGCTTTAATATTGTGTATTTGACCGATAGCAACTTATAGCGATAAAATTAATCATCGATCAATCGCCAGTGTTGGATGAAATAGTAAATCGAACATTGTGCTTTGAATCAAATTGTGCTCTGAGGCGCTACACTCATCACACGTTTCTTGACGGGATTGTTTTGCACTGAAAGCATTGCTCGTTTATTCGTGTGGTGCTTCGCTTGGCACCCTTTTTTAATTTATTTTTTTGCAGATTTATATAGCGCAAACTCGACCCGAAAGTATTGGAGCGCTTTACATGAGCACCGGTTATGTTACACAAGGACACATTCATGTTTTTTAGTAGGCACGGGGAGATTAAGTGATTTGCCCAGAATCGCAGGATGTGGGACGCGACCCCTAGGCTCGAACCTTGGTTTCCAGCTCCAAAGTCGGCAATCTAGCCGTCAGACCACTTGCCAGGAGCTTGCCGAGAAGGGGGCCGGGGGCAAAGGTCTCCAGCGCAAAATCGAGGGGCACGCAGCTTTTATTCTGCCCATGAGGGGGACTGGATACTCCCTGCGCAGGAATGAAGAGGTACGAAGCGCAGACATACTGCCTGTAGTTCCTGCACACACACTGCCTTTGGTTCCTGCACAGTCTGGGACTCATGGGCGTGGAGTGCCCCCCTCCCCCTTGACTGTACCGGAAAGAAACTCTGCACGCGAGATGTCTCTGAGATACACGCACCGACTGCCTCAACTTACTTAGGGGCGGAGGTGAAATGATACAGGCTGTCCTAGCTTTCGGGGAATGCACACAGCCGTTTTAGGCTGTCTGCACAGGGAACAACATCGCCCCATGTGCTGCTAGTCCGGTTTCCGTGTCTCCTGTCATGCTCGCCGCAACCCCCACCCCCTTGGTAGACCCGTTTAGAGCGGCTCTTTCTGCAGAGGTACACGGCAATATGAAAGATGAACTTTGATGCCATTTTCACAGCTCTGCTACAAAGCATAGTAAGGTTACCAGGAGGAGCTGAGTAAGGGCACCAAGAAGGGCGCACACCGGTGCATGACATCCAGGCAAACCAGTGGATTTCATTTATTTTATCCTCCTGGTTTTCAAAGCATCTTTTCCTAGGCGCACACAACACTGCTGAAGGTGTACCACCGAACAGCTTATCGCACGAAAGAAGCCAGCGGTTGCATAACGGATGAGCTCATCCTCTGGGTTTTTTTAGATTGTTTTCTCATGGCTTCAGACAGCGAGGCCATCAGTAGTTTCCGCCTCTTCGTTTGCAGTTTAGCATTACATGATTAATGTCACCAGAGAAACTCATACCCCCTGTGTAGAGTAATCTCATTTTCCCGCCTGATCAGGGTCAACTAAAGATAATGGACCCGTTCCAAAATGATGTATGGATGGCACCTGCCTGTACCGTGAATTAAGCGATTGGCTGTTAAGATTTACTAACAGTTGTACCGAAGGTGTGTCTGATCCTGTTTGACCCTCTCCCGGGGGTTGGTGGGGGCGGGCAATCTAACACGCAGCTCCTCGTGCGCTTGCATACTAGAACAAGAAAGGGGGCGATGGTTTAGTTGGGAGGAAGTGGGGAGTTCCGATCATGCATTAATACAAATTGAGCACTATTCTGTGGTGGGGTAAGCATCTTTTAATTTTATTGGTGTTTAAATTTAGGGTGGAGCAACTTACTGTATAGTCACAGTGAATTACATGTTGCCCGGGCACTAAAAACGTTTGGATTACAAATCTCTACAAACCCAATTCATAACTAAATGGCAAGACACATTTCTACTATCTTTACAAAAATGCGCTTCGTCCTGATTCCCAGTGAGCGAGAAGGTCGCCTTGCACTTGTAACGATTGAGGTGTAATGACTGATAGAACGTAGTCCGAATTTAGGCATCCATATAGCCTGTAGATAACCACAATGTCTTCATTATTTGGAGATTTTAGAGCATTTTGAAATTCCTTGCATTTGTACTGCATGAGTTTTTAAACACGCTACAAAATCCTGTCCTCTGCTTCCCCCTAAGTGTGGTTGTGGTAGCCTAGTTTGCAGGAAAATAAACTAGCTGAACACTCCAGATTTCACTATAATACATATTGTTACATTCTGTTTAGTTAATTTATTTGTACTGCCTAGCATTTTTGTTCTTGAGGAAGAGTTGGTATGTGTTTTAAGCTTTTAATGACCATATACTTTTTGAAAAGCAGTTCATTGCACCATATGTACAAAATGTGATAACCGGATGCTTTATTACCAATTAAAAAGGGTACTTAAGAAAAAACAATATACATTGATTGTGATCTAAATATGAAACATTTGAAGCTCATCTGGACATTGATGCATCCTTAACAAGCATTGGCATAGCCAATAGGTCTCGCCCTTGGGACTTTATAAGTGTTTAGCCATGCAACAGTTGATGTTGTTGCACCAAGGATATTATGCTGCATAACTAAATACTTATAAGATCCCAAAAGCGAGACCTATTGGCTATGCCAATGCTTGTTGTTAACTTTCTATCAGCTTGGGCAATGCTTTAATGTAAATCGCGCATATTTCATATTCAAGCCTTTTTGGTTGCTGCTTGTAATTACTTGGTCAATAGAATTGTAGGGGATATTTTTGTCTCCGTTTTGCCTGCCATCGGATGCTTGTTTATTTGCTGATACTGTTTAGAAGTAGGATGGCGAGGTCTTAATTGTGCCCTTTTTGCCCTTCTTAGGGGCCGATTCCGATTCGGGCCGGAAAACGTACCGACCGACTCGGAGCCGGAATTCCATCCGACCGACACGTACCGGTGCAGCCCGACCCGCAAAGTACGATGAGAAGCGTGCAAAATCCGACCGACTCGTACGGAACACAAGCCGAACGACCGAACCGCGCGGAAAACAGCTATCCGGCCGGAAAACCACGCAAATCGAACCGACCGACACGCACCAGGAAGAATCCCGAACGAAACGTACCCGCGAACTCCTACCCGCCAAGTACAATGCAACGCGTGGAAAACACGACCGAGTCGCACGGAGGCCAAGCCGTACGACCGACACGCATACAAAACTGCGAGCCGAAGTAACCCAATACACCGCTACCGACGCGTACGCAGCATAGAAAACAGCACAAACACAGCGTGAACGACTCGGAGAAGCTCGTACGAGACAACTGCAGGGTCCGACTCGGTCACAAGAACGTCTCCTACATGCACAAAAAGTACTAAGGGAAAAACACACAAAAAAAGGCCAAACAAGCAATTACAAAGGCAATAAATACTGGGGGGGGAACAGGGAACAAAGACACACCCACAACTCCACCCATATAAAGGACACAAATCCCTACCATGATCCTTTGCAATTTCAAATTACCTGCCAGCACTCAACAGACAGCAACCACACACCCACCCACAGCTCATCCATCACACAAGCCACACACCATCAGAACCTCAACAAATAGCACCCTCATATACACCCAGCAAAACACACACTCACACACCCTCACCTGCACACCAACACACACATCACTCACCATCACCACCCATCACCATGCCCCCAAAGAAGAATCATAAGTTCCTAGATAGTGAATTGGAAGTCCTGGTAGATGAGATCCTCAGGGTAGAGCCACAGCTGTTTGGTACACTGGTCCAACAGACACCCATGTCGCAGAAAACCAAGATGTGGGAGAGGATTGTCGACAGGGTGAACGCACAATCACCATGTTTGCGCACAAAGGGAGACATCCAGAACAGGTGGTATGACGTGCGCAGGAGGGTCAGGGAGCTGTTGAAGAAAGACTACCTCTTGAGCCAACACACCGGCAGTGGCCCTCCTGCCATACCAGTATACCTCAGGCCCTGGGAGGAGAAGGTGCGGGCCATCCTACCACCAGTGAGCGTATATGGACTAGAAAACATCCCAGAGCCTGGTGAGTACACAACAAATGTACACAATATGGTGCGACAATACACACACAACACTGTCAAGGGGAGAGTCAAAGCATGCACCCTTAGCAAATACACACCAACCAGAACAGAATCATCCCAAAATTTGTATGTCAGTCAGATAAACACAACACATGCCATCTCATAGTGATATGTAACTGTGTCATCACATGTACAAACACAACTACAACTACAGCTAGGCAGTGGCACAAATATAACTAACAAACACATCCAGACATGTAGCCACCACTACAACACCACCTCACAGTGAAGCCCACTGAAAGGGAAGGAATCCTGTGTATGCTGGGCAAGTCAGTGTAGCCAATAGCATCATGGGAGTCGTAGTCACAGATATTGCCCACCCTCACAATGCGCACATCAACACCACCATGAACCATGCTCACATCACAGGGAGTGGAAAACAACTGACAAGATGGCTGACACTGGCTACTGCTGTGGGGAGCACAAGGTCCTGCTGGCAACTGTGCACCAACCAACAGCAGGACACCACTGACTGACGTCCTGAAAGACAACTTGCACTCCCTGCAACGGAAGCACGTTCCATGGTGGAAAATCTGGCTGGGTGGGAAGGAGGACTGACAGCACTGACCATATTTACCAGTAGCTCCACTCACACACACCCCTAACACAAACTCCACACAACTCACCTGGGAGAATGCATTGCCTCACACTCTAATCAAATATCCCACAAAGAACCACAACCCTGGGTCATGCAGTGTGAAGCACAGGGACACACATGGGACTTGCAGCAAAACTAACCCCAGGATAACACTGTCAGCCATCTTGTCAGCACAGGCACACAACCCCACAGGGAAGCAGAGTCAAAAGGAAGGAAGCATGGGCATGCTGGGAAGGGGGGTGGAGGCAATAGCATGATGGGAGCTGTAGTCACAGCCCAACATCCCCCACCCACATGGCCCAGCAAGCTCACACCCAAGCATGCACACCTCACAGGGAGTCAAAAGCCACTTCAAAGATGGCTGACACTGGTGCTCAGTTGTGGGGAGCACATGGCCCTGCTGGGAACTGGGCACCAACCAACAGCATGACACCACTGTCAACCATCTTGCCATTGCTCTCACACTCACACACAGTGAAGTCCACCCAAAAGCAAGTAAGTATGGGCATGCTGGGAAGTGGGGTGGAGGCAATAGCATGATGGGAGTGGTAGTCACAGCCCAACATCCCCCACCCACATGGCCCAGCAAGCTCACACCCAAGCATGCACACCTCACAGGGAGTCAAAAGCCACTTCAAAGATGGCTGACACTGGTGCTCAGTTGTGGGGAGCACATGGCCCTGCTGGGAACTGGGCACCAACCAACAGCAGGACACCACTGTCAGCCATCTTGCCATTGCTCTCACACTCACACACAGTGAAGTCCACCCAAAAGCAAGTAAGTATGGGCATGCTGGGAAGTGGGGTGGAGGCAATAGCATGATGGGAGTGGTAGTCACAGATATTGGTCACCCCCACAACTGTCCCATCAACACCACAGGGAGTGGAAAAGAACTGACAAGATGGCTGACACTGGGTACTGCTGTGGGGAGCACAAGGCCCTGCTGGCAACTGTGCACCAACCAACAGCAGGACACCACTGACTGACATCCTGAAAGACAACTTGCACTCCCTGCAATGGAAGCACGTTCCATGGTGGAATATCTGGCTGGGTGGGAAGGAGGGCCAGATGTCAACCAAATACAACCAATGCAGACCATGTACACACCCCAACATTCATATAGAAATGCCCAAAGTATGCAGGACAATGTGCTACTCCAATATCAACCTCTGACTGTGACAACTTAGGACAATGCAATGTACAGGCCCGCATCCAGAGGTACAGTCACAACTGTCAGGTGTGTCAACCATTGATGCCTGCAGAAACATAACATACATTGTGTGTGTCTCCCAAAAACAGGTGATGATGGGGACACAGCAGCAGACGCTGAGGATTCCCCGTCCCAGGCACAAGGGGAAACGGAGCTCACTGGTGTGGAACAGCCTCTGCCCTCCTCGGATGACGAAGACCTACCTGGCACCTCCGGAGCAAGTCATCATGCAGCACCAGCAGGACCACCAGCTGCACCCCCTGCACCCACCCCTCCAACGACTGTCAACACACATACCATCCCTGCCAACATGGACAGACCAAGGAGCACCACCACCACCAGCACAGGGACCCTGGACCAACGTGGGGCTATGGACACCAACACCACCAACAACCCCCAAGGGGGCCCAGGGTCACCTGTGCGTGCCACCTCAGGTACTGCACGTGTCGCCAGGGGTGGTGGGAGGGGTGGGAGACATAGGTCGCTGATCGCAGAGGGGTCTAGACTGCATGATGACCCACAACTGGTACGCATAGCCGATGCGTACCAGTCCAGCACCGGAGACCTCAGCCAGGCAGTGGGGCTCCTCAGGGACATAAAACAGCAGCAGGCTGCCCATCATGCACGCTTGGACTTACACATGTCCCGCGTGGAGTCCAAGTGGGACACACTGCAAGAGATGACGGCGGTGCATAGGGACATATTACAATGCCTCCGCCAGATGAGCAGCAACCAGTCAACACCTCCCTGTGTGCCCACAACATCTGGTGCTGAAACAACTGCAACTGCCACAGGGAGGGAGGATGACTCTGGCGGAGAGTCCCCTGCACCGCAGCAGCCTGCACTTGAGGGTCCCCTCCCAAAGAAGAGGGGTCGTCCGAGGAGGGGCAACTGAGAGGCCGATGGCCATGTGTAACCCCCAGGAAGCCAAAACCTGTTCTGGATAATCACCTTTGTGCGCAAACTGTTCACCCTGTTGACTGCAACACAACTCCCCCACATGACATGGGGAGTACAAGTTGGACCAATGTATCAGATGACTGTGGACTTTATTCAGGACATTTCTGCTACCAGGACTTCCAATTCATATAGGAACTTTGGATTGTAATCAAAATGTACAGCACCCACCATCCTGTGCACTATACACACACATGTATGACAATAAACACACTAATACACCATACCTGCCTCTGTTGTGATTCCAACTTGGTTTCTGTCATGGAGATGATGACCTGCGAAATTACACTGTGCATGCTAACTGCTACAGCAAGTACAACACAGGCATGTGAGTCATGGCAACGTGACACATATGAGGGAGACACACCACCAGGGCTACACAACATATACATACCTAGGCCATCTGACTCATCGCCTACACTGATGTTGCCAGGAAATACGGTGCAATGCACAGACACAACACCTATTCACAGTCTTTGTCAACTAGCCCACTGGTGCAGTAAGCAAATGTCAGTCAGATGTGTGACCAGAGACAACGCACATCACAAAGTGAAGCACAGGTTTATTACACATTTGCAACATGTTGTAACCACTACAGATGCAAGGTAATCCCACCTGGCAGCGGGCACACAGTCAACAAGTGTAGAAGGAAGGAAGTCCATGGGTGTGGCGCACATCACCTGTAGGGACACGACAGCTACCATCCTGGAAGTCGGATCACGGTGTCGGGGATCACAGTTGACCAAACGACTCTGAAAGTACCCTGTGAAGGACAGAAATGAAATACAGTCAAAAGCACTGAAGAACAGGACAGAACTGCAATACTCATGCCCAATACATGTCACAAGATACCCACCCAGAACCAAGTTAGCATGTCAACACTGTTGGGGAGTACAGACTACCTGTAAGGACACATCGCTACACGCATACAGTCATGTAGCACATGGACACACTCAAACAGCACCAGAGCACCACCAACACATATCATGCATACTCACATCATTGACATGACATCTCCGGATACTCACATTCAGCTGAAGAAGTTGGTGATGAGCTGTGTGCGGACATCACCATCATCATCATCATCACTGGCATCGTGGTCCAGGCCAGGATCCTCCACAGGTGGCGGATGTTGGTCAACGTCATCCAGGATGAGAGGCAACTCCTTCCGCACTGCCAGGTTGTGTAGCATGCAGCAGACGATGACAATCTTGCACACCTTTGCTGGGGCATATGGGAGGGACCCTCCTGTCTTGTCCAGGCAGCGGAAGCGGCTCTTCAGGAGACCAAATGTCCGCTCAATCACTCTCCTGGTCCGACCATGTGCCTCATTGTAGCGCATCTGGGCTGGTGTCACAGGGTTCCTGAGGGGCGTCAGCAACCACGGCATGTTGGGGTATCCGGAGTCACCTACATACAGATAATTGCACATTAGCTGACTTGGAAAAGAGTGTGGAACACTACATTGCAGAACACACACAATGGTACAAAGTCAGTACACACCAACAAGCCAGGCACGCTGGTTCCGCATCTGTGACATCATCCTCGGGATGCGACTACTCCTCATCACGTAGGCATCGTGTGCAGAACTGGGGAAACGGGCACAGACGTGTGAGATGCTCATATCTGCAAGACATACCACCAGTGCATTGACCGAGTGGTAGTGTTTGCGGTTCCTGTATGCCTGCTCTTGGGCCTGTGGTGGTACCAAAGCAACATGTGTCCCATCAATGGAGCCAATGACATGCGGCATCCTCCCCAGGGCATAGAAGTCACTCTTCACGTCAGTGAGTTGTTGGAGTCTAGGGAAATAGATGTACTGGTTCAGGTATATCAACATAGCCTCCAAAACATCGCGGAGCACACGGCTGAACATGGTCTGTGACATCCCACCAGCAGTCGCCACAGTGTGTTGAAAGGTACCGGTGGCAAAGAAGTGTAGGGCTGCCATCACCTTCACCTGGGGGGTCAGCGCTGTAGGGTATGTCTGGCCAGCTTGCAAATGTGGGGCCAACAGCACCGTCAATACCTCAATCAGCGGCCTGGTGAAGCGGTACCGTCGGATGCAGTCCCGTTCCACCATGGTTGCAAGGTCAGGGAATGGTCTATGGACAGCTGGTGCCCTGCAGTGCATAGGTGAAGAAAGAAAGATTGTCAGTCACCCCACATATGTGGCATTGACCATACTCAATATCACATGATACATCATTATGAGGCACAAGTACATGATGTGTGCAGTTCCGTAAGGACATGTATGGCACATACATGGCCAACATCTAACATCACAGTTCAACAAGTGGCATCAACAAGTCCCAGGTTGTGCCATGGGATATCATGAGGCCGTGTCACAGTTCCCATCTCCTGCTGCCACGTTCCAAACACACCCCACAGTGACATGTGAGGACAGATGTGCCCCAGGCATCACAGCTCAACGACAGGTAGATTCCCAGGGACCCTGTATTGCCACAGGGACACTGGCATGACATGGTGTATCATGAATACACCACAGCAAAACAACCATGACCCCCACAGGTAGTGGTCCCTGTTGCCTCGGCAGGACAGACATGGATGTCTGTGACAGACACACGCACAACATCAAAGTCCAGGCACAAACAACGTGGATGTGGAGACTGTCTCCCATTGTGCACATGGAATCAGAGACATTGTAAACACAACATGCACACAGACTGTGGAGGACCATCACTATTGTGGCAATGTGTCACCCTGGGACGTACATACCGTCCCACATGGGACTCAGGGGGTATGTGACATGACATACACATACACCACCGTGAAATGTGACCATGCCACATGCTCAGAAATGAACAGTTGCACATCACAGTGGTCATGTACACGAAACACCAAGGATTCTGTCCCCATGAACACGTGCACAGCCTGGGAGTGGCTGCCCCCAAGTGACACCCACAGAACAACATGTTCACCCCCATACACGGAATAGGTAATGCAGCCTTACATGCCTTAGGATACAGTGTGGACAGGCTGTGGTGTTGTAGGTGTGCCCCTCACTCCCTGGGAAGTATATGTGGCTGGCATATGTTCACCTGTGACAGGCATGGTGACATATGCCAGCGACTTGTACATGGACGCGTTGGACAGCAATGGACCGATCGGTGCGCACACATTGGCCATTGCATTCAATGTGAGCGGGTACGCGTTGTATTCGCAATACGCGTTGGACAGCAATGGACCGATCGGTGCGCACACATTGGCCATTGCATTCAATGTGAGCGGGTACGCGTTGTATTCGCAATACGCGTTGGACAGCAATGGACCGATCGGTGCGCACACATTGGCCATTGCATTCAATGTGAGCGGGTAGGCGTTGTATTCGCAATACGCGTTGGACAGCAATGGACCGATCGGTGCGCACACATTGGCCATTGCATTCAATGTGAGCGGATACGCGTTGTATTCGCAATACGCGTTGGACAGCAATGGACCGATCGGTGCGCACACATTGGCCATTGCATTCAATGTGAGCGGGTACGCGTTGTATTCACAATACGCGTCAGACAGCAATGGACCGATCGGTGCGCACACATTGGCCATTGCATTCAATGTGAGCGGGTACGCGTTGTATCCACAATAATCGTTGAACAGCAATGGACCGATCGGTGTGCCCGGCCGGCCCATTGCATTCAATGTGAGCGGGTACGCGTTGTATCCGGGGTACGCGTTGAACAGCAATGGACCGATCGGTGTGCCCGGCAGGCCCATTGCATTCAATGTGAGCGGGTACGCGTTGTATCCCGGGTACGCGTTGAACAGCAATGGACCGATCGGTGTGCCCGGCCGGCCCATTGCATTCAATGTGTGCGGGTACGCGTTGTATCCCGGGTACGCGTTGAACAGCAATGGACCGATCGGTGTACCCGGCCGGCCCATTGCATTCAATGTGTGCGGGTACGCGTTGTATCCCGGGTACGCGTTGAACAGCAATGGACCGATCGGTGTGCCCGGCCGGCCCATTGCATTCAATGTGAGCGGGTACGCGTTGCATCCCGGGTACGGGTTGAACAGCAATGGACCGATCGGTGTGTCCGGCTGGCCCATTGCATTCAATGTATGCGGGTACGCGTTGTATCCCGGGTACGCGTTGAACAGCAATGGACCGATCGGTGCGCACCCATTGGCTATGGCCTGGCCTGGCAACGGACGCGTTTTCAAATCTTGAACGAGTCTGATGCTGGAAATTCAGTTGGTCACCCACAACAATGTTGCAAATTCATGGGTGTCATGAAGTTGAACTTTTGAAGGATGCTGTGGGCGTGTGTAAGTGGTGCAATTCCATGGATTGGCCAGATTCAGAAGATGCAAACGACTTGGACCTATCACTTTGGACACATGGGACAGTATCTGCCTCTGCTCACTTGCCTGCACTACATGCTCCAGGACGACATCTGCCACCACCACTGCTGCTGTATCTGCACCCTCTGGACCCAGCAATGGCACGTACTGTGGAGAGAGCCCCAGCCTTCAGCACTGAGGAGAACCAGGCCCTGCTGGACAGCCTCCTTCCACAGTACAGCAAGCTGTATGGGAAAGCAGGGGAGCAGGTGAGTGTGCTGTCCACTGCCTTACTAAATGTGCATGTTGTCTGACTAGCAAGGCTAACAGTCTGCACGCCACTGGCTAGCAGGCTCACTGAGTAGTTGTCACCCCCCATAGTGTGTAGTTACATGCACTGAACAGGTATAGTGCAGTGACAGTGCATTTAAACAAGGTTTTACTTCCCAGGCAATGATACCATGTAGTAACTGCTGGCATACTGTCCATAGCCATCGTTGCACTGCCTGTGTACATCATGTGCCCCTGTGATTGAGACATGTATATCCAACTGTGTAATGCACGGATATGTTGCATGTGTAGTAATGGCATTCTCACTTTGTCATCCTCACAGGTTGATGCCCACCAGAAGCAGAAGATATGGCTGACCATCGTCCGGGCAGTGAGATCCGTGGGGGACTACAAGCGCCGGATCCGCAACTGCCAGAAGAGGTGGCAGGACCTTCGGGGCTGGACCCGGATCGCACGGGTCCAGCTGAAGCTGTCGCCTCCTCGCAGGAGGGGCGGACACCGGACCCTGACCCCCCACATGCTCAGGATCCAGGCGGTGGTCTTCCCTGATCTGGATGGGCAGCTGAAGGCCAGAGAGCAGCAAGGAGGGGGTGAGTCCATGACTGCATTGTGAACTTTGTCTGCCATGCTATGTGCCCTCCTCTGGCCTGGTTAAACTTCCACAGTACATCAGTCATGTGGTCCAGGACCTATGTCCCTCGATTGTGCACTGCCCACTCCTCATCTGATACCCAGGTGTGGCCCTTGCAGTCAGGGAATTGTGTCACTTGGGTACTGTGTCCTTGCAGTTTGCTTGACTCAAGGTGGGGGACAGCATCTGTTCCCCTAACTCTGTGGTGGGCATCATGGGTGGGTCCATTGCTTACACAATGCCTGTGTTCTGACATGTAATCTACGTGTTACTTTGATATGTGGTCCAATTGATGAGCTGATCCACCACATGTGCCTGGGGTATCTGGCACACACCCATGCTGCGGGTGGGAACAATGTTTGGGCCCCAGGAGTGTGTATATTACGTGTGTCACACATACTTAGCCAGCTGCCTACTATCCAGGGCTCATCCCTCATTCATGTGGGGCAGGACAGTCATGCCTACTCCAGGCCATACAATACACTCTGTACTCCCACTCCCGTGTATCAGCTGACACGTAATGCTCAGTGATATGTCCCCTCAGGTGTCTGCCTCTGTGTCAGTGTGCTGTGGCTTCGTTGTCAGGACTGCTGGGGTGTTTCTCGGTTGGGGCTCAGCATGCCACCGGAGATGTGACCATAGGAGACGATACTTGTGTGACACATAGGTGTTTGATCACCTGACCGTGCAGACTGGGGTATGCGAATGTGAAGTTCAGGCAGCTGTTTCCCATTCACAGCAGATTGTGAGGTGCTCAGGTTCAGAGGGTTGTGTTACAGGTCTCCCATATGTCCAATCGGTATGACCTGGACAGATAAGGGTTCAGATGATGTGGTGTGTGGGGGATGTGCATGTGCACTTGTTCAGCCCCAGGACTTGCATTCCCCATGACCTACTATTGTGACACAGTGCAGACTGTTGTTGTCTGGCTGCCCTGCCCATGTGACTGGAGACAGTGATGTATGACTTAGCAGGCATGCCTGTGCCATGGCATGTAACTTCCTATGAGTGATCCTACAGGGGAGTGACATGTGCTACATGCACACCATTGTGGCAATGGCTATCAGGACATGGGTGCATCATGGTGTCTGTCGCTGGTATGCATCACATGCATTTCATATTTGACACTGGGCATCCCTTTCATCCGGACACCTGTACTGACTCAGTGGCAAGAGTTGTGATGTGTGCATGTTCACATGCTTCACCGTGTTTTCTGCACTGTCCAACTACTGTGTAGGTGGTGCATGTGTCCACACTGGGGTATTGCCATCCAACAGACACCAGACAGATGGGTGCAAGGCCAGGAGGGATGTGAGTGCCATGGTTGACCATCAGACTGACAATTGGCTTCTCCTGTTCTGTTTGGGCACTTTTGGCAATGTTCAACTAAGGATGCCAGGGCTTGCTCTGTAATGTGCTGTACTTACTGTGGTGTGTGCGTTCGGTGCAGGTGACTGATGTCTGTCTGTTTCCCTATTGTTTGCAGATACATCCACAGCCACAGGAGGGAACAGCTCCACGGACCAGGAGGAGCCGCAGAGCCAGACTGGGTCAGCAGCCGAGGAGTGGTCGGAGGGACCCAGTGGCACAGAGGGCGAGGGGAGCCACACCGAGGAGTCCTCAGCACCATCCACCTCAGCTGAGGACCACAGCAGCTCGGAGGATGACTCCCTTGTGGATGCGGGTGTCAGCAGCCACCACACCCCAGCTAGTGTTGCTGTCCCCGCCACCACCACCACCACCGCCCTCCCATCGGCTCCCATTCCTGAGGTCCGTGGAGGCTCCCATGTTCGGGAGCGTGTCTCCTTCGGGCCAGGCACCGCACCCCCTGCCCCTGTGTCCCCTGCTGCCCTGAGTGAGGAGTCTGTGTACCTCCTTCGCCAGCTCCATGTAGGGCAGACAGCGATGCTGAGTGTCCTCCTCCATGCACACACCACTCTGTTGACTCAGCTGGTGTCGTTCATGGAGGGCATCTCATCGGGCATGTCTGCCCTACAGAGGGGCAATAGGTCCATGGACTCCTCCCTGACGGCAGCAGTGTCCCTCCTCCAACAGTCCCTCACCCCTCCTGCCTCTGCCCCATCCACACTCCCCAGCACCTTACCTGTCCCAAGCACACACACACCGGCACAGACACACACCAGCACAGACACGAGCAGCACACAGACCACAAACAAGATGCACACGCACGCACAGTCAGGGGACTGAAACCACACTCACAGGGGATGGGGCCCAGGCACACACACATGCATCCATGAGCACTGCGCAGTCCTCAGTTGCCTCTCCCTCCAAAGCCCCCTCCCTTGCCTCACCTGCAACCCCAAAGACACAGCGGCTCTTCCTCAGTGACCTCGGCCTCTTCCCCTCCGATCCAGCTGATCCAGCATTCAGGGGGAAGAGGAAGCCCACCCACACGGAGCGGAGTGCCCCTCGCCCCCGGACACCCTCCTCCAGGCGCAGACCGACTGACGCCCCCATCCGCAAGTCCCCCCGGACCCGGAAGAGCAAGACCCCGCCGCCGCCCTGCAGCTCAGGCACCAAGTCTCCTTCCTCCATCCCTCAGGCCCCCACACCACAGGTGCCCCCACCACACCCTGCCCCAGGTTCCCCCACCCACAGATACACCATCCCCAAAAAGATCAGGCCTTCTCCCCCTGCCACTTGCTCTTCCGGCCCCACCCCCCCGCTGCACTTGTCTGTGCCACTGGTGTGGAGACGGTGTCCTCCCCCTCTGTCCTGCCCACCTTACCTGATCCCCATTCTCCTCCCCTGGAGGTAGGCACTGCAGTGGAGTCCACTACCACCCTGTCTGACTTGGGCACTGCAGTGGGGAACCTGTCCACTCCATCTGCACGGTCCACTGCAGTCGTGCCGGCACCCACACCATCTGAGTCATGCCCCCCAGTTGTGCCGGCACACACCATGTCAGACACCTCCACTGCAGTTGTCAGTGGCTCTCCAGCACCCACCACCCCTTCCCTGCCTCCTTCTGGTGAGCCCTGATCCTGTCCCTGCGGTGCCTGGCCTGCCCCCCGTATTCCCCTCCGAGGGGATTGTCCCTGGTTTTTATCAGTGCAGGCATGCGTAGGGTGACATCTGCCACTGTCACCCTGTTTTGACTTTCAGGATGGACTGGCCATTGGCCTTTGTTTCTTTTTACTGGACTTCAACTTTTGAACCCACATATGCTGAATAAAGCAACTTTCTGTTCTCTAGTGCTTTTGCTTCTGATGTACATGATGTTGATGATGCTAACCATGCCCTTGCTGCACTGATGGTGATATTTGGTCTCATGAAAATGAAGTGTTACTGTTCAGGAACCCATGTGGTCCAGGGGGAATGTGTCCTATCCTGTGGTGTATCCATGTCATCCTTAGCAGCATCTGAGGGTGTCATGTTTTCAATATTTGGCAATGGGATTTCCTACTTACATTTGCAATGTCACATCTGTGGCTTCCACCCCTGCACATCTGTTGTGCTTGCCATTGTTCAATTAGTCTACTTCCCTGACCGTGTGGCCATCTCCACTGGACATGCAGGTTTGGGCATCAATGGGGAAGGACTCCTCTGTGTTGTCAGTGCAACTTGCTATACATGTGTGTTGGATCTATGCTGATGATTTCGTTGACACTCCCATGACCAGGCTGATGTGACGGGAGCCTTCATTTGGTGCAAATTGTTGACTGTGTGACCAAGTGTTCTGCTGACATGATGGAGCCCTACTGAGGCAACATATGGCACAGCTTTCCTCACACAGGAGTGGAGTCCCCTCATGGCAGTGTGTACTCCTGTGACATCGCCTGCGCCCAAGGTGTGTGTTGTATGAGCATGTCTGTGTGTTCACTTCCATTTTGCTGTGCATGCTGGGATCCCTAGTGGTGTTCCTGTTTGTGATGCTTGCTGAGTTGACCTATGTTCCCCCAAAGTCTTCTCCCTGGGTTCTCTGTGATGTGGGTGCATGGCACATTACTGGTCATCAGGGTGTCACCCATAGGTGTGTTTGCTGTCAGGGCTGAGTTTGTGGGCAGACGCAGATGGGTCACAATCAGGATTCCCCTTGGCACTTGTTGTTTACACCTGTCATGTGATTTCCAGTTTGTGTTAGCTTTCAGTGATTGGGACACGTTGTGTGTGTGACTGCTGGCACTCCTCAGGGTCAGGGCTGCAATGTTGGTAGTTGTCTATGTGTGTTCTTTGTGGGTGACCTTGGCTTCTTCATTGGTGTGGGACTGTGGCTGGGATCCCATTGGTTGGTGTGGTATTGCCGTCATGTCCATGTACTGCGTAGTGTGCAGTGTGTCAGACATTCAGGAGTCTTGTTGTGTGGCCATGTGTGATGTGTTTCTGCACCTTGGTTCCCACCACCACCCATGGGATTGTCATGGGTGCATGTGCAATGTCACCAGTGCATGTGAGCTTCACTGCTGCACATTGTTGGAGGTCGAGGTGTGTGGTGTTGAGTGTGTGCAGATGAGAGTTGTTGCACGGCTAGACCCCTGCCTCCATGTTGGCCTTGGCTTACTGGCCGTGCTGATTGATTTGTGCTTGTGTAGGTGTGATGGTAGTTTGTTGCTCAGGACACATGACTGTGGTTCACAGTGTGAACGACATCTAGCTTTGTCATCACAGTGGGATTGTAATGCAGCCCAGGGTCACCACATTGTGGGGACCCTGGGGGTAGTGCTGTGGTGTCTCTGTGTCTTGCTGTGTCAGTTGCTGTTCCTACATGCTTGTGTGACATGTGTGATTTGTGCTCCCTCTCATCTAACAATGCCTGATTGTCCACATAGGGTGTTTGGATCCATGAGTTACCTTTGTGTGGCACTGTATGCACATCTGTGTAATTGGTATTCAGGCCTCATCATGTGTTGTGTGGTTGCCTGGGGACACTGGCATCCCCCCCTCACCTGTTGTGTTTGATGTGCAGTGTGGGTCTGCCTGTTTGTGTTTGTGCATCTGCACCACTGCATTGGCATATCTTTAGTGTGTCATTGGCTGTATGTTGTTTGGTGGGTTTCCCCTGCTGTCCCTGGGACTCCTAGGTCATCAGTCAGCACAATGATCATTGTTTGTGTGTCCCATTGCTGCCATGGTATGGTATCTGTTCACCTCACATCTACAGTCTCCACAGGGTATCTGCATTTGTGTGCCCATTGGTGCAAATATGTGGGTCTGCATTATCATGGTCACTTCTGTCATTGTGTCATTGATGATTGTTGACAGTGTCAGCCCCCATGGGTGATGTTTGTCTGCACATGGCCAAAGGTATGTCTTATTTGCACTGCAGTGTTTGCCTCCCCAAATCTATGTTGCTATGGGACACAAGCACTACTTTGCCACTGATGTGTTTGTTGTTCTGTGACCAGGAATCATCCATGCAGTTTGACAGTTGCAGCTTTTTCAATGTCAACACTTACATTTTGGTCACTGTGATGATGGGGGTTTGGACCCCATTGCCACAATGTTCAAGATGTGCTTCAGCTATGGGCCCCACACTTACATTTTGGTCACTGTGATGATGGGGGTTTGAACCCCATTGCCACAATGTTCAAGATGTGCTTCAGCTATGGGCCCCACACTTACATTTTGGTCACTGTGATGATGGGGGTTTGAACCCCATTGCCACAATGTTCAAGATGTGCTTCAGCTATGGACCCCACACTTACATTTTGGTCACTGTGATGATGGGGGTTGGACCCCATTGCCACAGTGGTCATGGTCTGCTTGCATTGTGGGGGCCACACACATTTATGTGTGGCACATGTGATAGGGGGTCACATTGTATGTTCAAAGTCATGTTCAGTGTTGTAGGCATTTGACACAGTCTACACACGCTTGTCATGGTGTTGGGGGGGATGTCTTTATGTTGCATTGTTTATGTTGGTGTGTGCTTGTTGTGTCATGTATTAGCCATCCTGTGAGTGGGGGTGTTGTTGGTGGTAGGCATCCAGCGTGAGCTGAGTGAGTAATGGGTGAGTGGAGGCCCTGATGCCTGCAGTGAGTGGTGAACCTGTGTAAGGTGTAGGGTGAGGAGTGTGAGCTGCGTGAATACAGAACGATGTATCTCAAGATATTCAAAGGAATGCACCATATACTTGACCGTTGGCAAGTGGCGTTTCAGGTGTAATTTAAACTAAGATTAATGTGATGTCAATTAGGAACTTAGGGCGGAGAAAATACATTATCAGCTGATCCTGCAACAAAATGTCAGCTTTTTGGACACCTTCACTTTTCTGCTGGTGTGCGAGCCCCTGAAGGCCAACCTGTGAACCCTGCCTCAGGATGATGTATTTTTGGAATCTCAAGACAAAAATGAGCCACGTCTTCATTATGTGGCTTCTGCCAACCCCCACACCTCTTTAATAATCACCAAACCGCCTGTCTCTTCATCTAGTGGCTAAATTGTGCAATGTGAAACCAGGATTCCTGGGATCAAGCGGTTTACCTGCTTGACAAATTTGCGTGACCCAAGGCAAGTACCTTGTTTGATTGTGCCTCCTTTTCCTTTCTCATCTCATTTGAGCGCACCTTAAAAAAACCCAGTCTAGGATGTTTTCTCTACAAAAAAAATCACTTCTTTATGTTTTGATAGATTTTTAATGTTGCTTCATATGTTACTAAAACTTTTGCAGGGTTCACATGATAATTTACTCGTATCTTGGTTCACTAATAGCATCATTATTGGAGGCGTTAATGTTACTTAGTTTATGCTCCGAAATTATGGGGTAGGATTTACAAAACACTCACGCACCGCAGCACAGCAACCAAAGTTGCTTCACTGCATTGTGTGAGAGGAGAGAGCAGGGCAGCACTATATCTATTCAGTCTATTAAGTTAGCGCTGATGTACAATCAGGCTGCCTAGCGACACATATAAATCTTTGCACCATAGTAGAAGGCTGTGTGTGATGTCTAGCAAAGGTTTTGCACTGGAAGGGTACCATTCCAGTACAAAATACTGTATCTAAGCAAATTTAAACAACATGCAACATCAATAAAAAATGTCTTTTAGATTGAAACAGGTCCTCACGTATTCGAAACGGGAGAGGGTCACAGCGATTATTTGCAATAATATTAGTGAATTGCTGCTGGATTACAATATTCAAAACATAAGTCATAATCCCTGAAAATTATACGGAAACACATTTACAATTTGGACCAGTGTCTGTCAGTGTATCAAGGACCTGGCCAAAGAGGGCATGAAAGAGCTGTAATTAGATCATTAAATCCAAATCTTTAAGATGTCCCTGCTTGTGAAGACCTGCAAAATATTTAAAATGCTTCTGAGGCGTTAGCCGATAGCCAGCGCGCGTCCTGGAAGCCTCACAGCCCAGGCTATGGCAGACAACGGAGGGAGGGGGTGGGGCTAAAGGCCTTTCAGCCCAATGGTCAATGCATGCCTGTAACCTGGGCATTAGGGATCTTGACACATGACCTGAGTGACTGATTAATTCCAACCTTCATTGGCAGTTAGCCACTGCCCACTACCGTAACCATCGCTCTGGCATGAACCACTACAGTCACACTGAATATGACTCCTATGCCAAGCCTAACCCTCACCTAAACCACGGCTCTGGCCATCGGTGGCACTGTCTCATCCCTCAGCACGGAAGCCTTCGAAATGCCAGCACAGTAGGCTGGTTGCCAGGGCGTAGCTTCAGGGGGGTGTTTGGGGTGTTACACACCCCTAATAAGTGTATTTCAGATGAATAGTTGGGTACAGGTGCATTCATCGGTTATGGTGAGGTGTCTGTCGGATTTCATCTGGGGTTTCTGCTTATACACACTAACAAAAACACATGTACACTCTCTCACCTCTATTTTGAAAGCCCTAAAAATGTACTTCTATTATTCCACATTCCTCTCCCTTTCCACTGCCTCTTAAGCCCCTCTCTTGCGCCCTGCTTGTCATATAAAGTATTTTGACATTATATGCCAGCGTGATGGTTGGGAAATCTGATGCTCACACTCCCCCAATCTTACTGGCCAAGCTACGCCCCTACTGGTCTCCCAGCTCTGACTCAAGAAGAGTGACACTGAGTGGTTAAGTGGCCGTGTGTGTGGATGACTGCGTGTATTTTGCGTCTGCCGGGCAAAGTGTCCCATGACTGCATCTTCACGTAGGTTGTAAACATCCAAGGCCCAGCACCGAGGTGGTGGTGCTGGTGTTGCCATTTCAACGTCACAGATTCTTCAGATTTTAGAGAGGTTGTTGTCCAACTGGTACCAATAAAACTGCCACCAGGAAGGCCTCTTATTGACTGTTTCTGGCCTGCTCTTACCACAGTATTGCTGGTACCCAGATATAAGCAGTCCAAGCTACTGCTTTAGACCGGAGGAGAAGTGAGAGGGTGTTTTGTATGTAGATTCTGCCAGGGATGCACTGGAAAGCTATCTATTTTATGTGCCTAGTTGTGGTTTTCCAAGAGCAGTTCAAGACATTAAGGCTTTTCTGTGTGGTTACTGTTGTAATGGCTGAACACCATTGGGTAGAAAATACACAGCCACAAAAGTCAAATGTAAAGGGGAAGAGGGCAACCACACATGAGGAAATAAAGCATATATGTACCTATATACTTGAAGCACAAATACAGTTATGATATGAATGATAAATATAGTGGCTTATAGATACATATAGTAACATATAAACAACATAGGAGAAGTAGGGGTGCCCATAACTTCCGGAACAAGACCACCATGTACATTCATACTAGCAGCATCACCCATGGAGACTTTTGGGACAGTGTGGGACGTTCATGCGAGGTAGTGGTGCTGGAACAACAGACTTGTCATCTCTCAATTGAACGATTTATAGGCTGAGGTTGTCCTATTAACTGGTGGAATGGAGCAGTCTTAGCGCCTAACTTTCTAGGGGCACCCCCACTCACAGATTGTTATATGTTAAACCATTTCAGACTACGATTGGTGAGAGTAGATTTCCTTTTACAACAGCAATCCTTACCTTAGTCCTAATTCAAACCATTGCCCTAAAACCATACCAGTGTTTCCCAAACTGTGGGTGGCGACCCACTGGTGGGTCTCGAGATGATTTTTGGGGGGTCACCAAAGTGCAGGCAATAAAAATGCCTTTAAATTCTGTATTTATCTGTCACATTTGCTGCCCTTCCAAGTAAGAGGTCAAATGCCAGGCTATGTCTTCTGCTGTTTATTTTTAAAAAGGGAACTGGTGTTTTCAAACTCCTCTCACTTTGCAGTCAGAGAAAGGAAAGTGAATTATGTGACAACCCAGCTGGGGTTCATGAAGTGTGAAAGGAAAACGGGAGGAAGTCATTTTTTCCTAATGCACAAGTAAATGAAAAATACCTGTAAATGAACTGTACTCATTCAGCAGTTAGGAAAGCAAAATGAAGCACATTGTTTTTTAAATTCTGTGTGATAGAAACAAAGGCTTTAATAGGATTCGAACAAATAAAGACACTTTACTTGGTGATGCACAAATGATAAATATATACTGAAACCTGATTTCCACATATCATTTGTGTGCTACATAGTTTTATCTATAAAACTGTATGTCTCTGCCAATTTAATGAACATTTCAATGGAAAATGTGCTGCCTGTAAATGATAATGTGCTACACACGATGCTTTAGTTACATTAAAAAATTCCCCATCTCATGTCCATTAGCACTAGGTGGGTCATAAACGTTTGACGTAATAAAAAGTGGGTCGTGACTCTAAAAAGTCTAAGAACCACTGCGGGCATAACCAGTTCATGTTCACAATATCAGTCCCTACTCTAACACAAATCACTACCTCAAATGTACTGCTTATACCCTTTGATTTTATATCACTTATACCCAGTGCTTAATTTGTAAAATTGTAAGTGCCGGGGCCCTTCTCAAGATGCCACTGCATCTTGCACCACTCACTGCCCTGTCACGCTGTAAATGACAGTACCAACACAGCTACTTACCACTACACTCCTACAAGTGTTTGAATTGAGACTATTCCAGCCACTCAAATGTATAAGAATGGTGTGGGCTGAAGTAAATATTTAGTTATAATGTCTATTGAATGATTAAACAACTGGTGTTATGCTGATCTCAAAATTAGACAACAGCGCCACCATGTGGCAGACTGTCAAAAGAGCCGGTGCTGAGAGTTGAGTGCCAGTGCCGAGCACCGAAGCCACCAGCTCAAATTAAGCACTGATAAAATGCCATCCAAAATTATAGCATTTACAACAACACTTATGAAATTGCAAATCACGTCATTTGTGAGAACAGAGTGCATGGTAGTGAGGAGAGTTATAGTTAATGTTTTGTGGCTACTGAGTTGAATACACTGTGTATAGAGATGTGCGAGTTATAATAATTTGAAGATGCTGCATAAATTATAAATTAAAGGTATAAGAATAACTTTAGAATTTCTAAATTTTGTGTAGTTTAAGTTTTGTTTTTATAGAAAAAATAAATAAAGTTATAGTAATTTAAAGGTGTTGTGTAAATTATAAATTTCAGGTATAACAATAACTTTAGCATTTTAATGTTTGTGTGGTTTAAGCTTGCTTTTAATTAAAGAATAAATAAAGTTTCCTAACTATAACAATGGTCCAACCTTGGTTTTTTCAGTGAATTTTAATGTTTAAAAAAAATAAAAATGTGTTTCAAAACGTGGAGTCCAGTGTCATTGAATGGAGTGTTGTTAAGTGGAGTGTCATACAGTAGAGTGGAGGAGACTGTTGTATAGTGTAGTGTTGTAGAGTGTAGTGGAGAGGAGTGGAGTAGAGTCGAGTAGCGTACAATGGACTAAAGTGTCATAGAGTGCAGTGGAGTGTTGTATAGCACAGCGGCATGGAGTGCACTAGAGTGGGCAGGCATAGTGTAGAGTTGAGTAAACTGTCATAAATTGGAGTGGCATCTCAAACAGTACAGTGGAGTGGTGTGTCGTAGAGTGTTGGAAAGTGTCACAAAGTGGAGTAGAGCGTTGTACTGAGGAGTTTAGCGGTATAGAGTGGAGTAGAGGGTTGTACAGTGCAGTGCAGGGGCATAGAGAGGAGTACAGTGTGGTATAGTTGCACATAGTGTAGTAGAGTTTTGTACAGTAGAGTCGCATTGAATGAAGTAGAGCGTGGTGGATCACTGAAAAAATATTGATGTAAAAAATATTGATGACAAAAAGATCGATGATAAAATATAGAATGCAAAAATATCGACTCCTATACTTAAACAGGTAAGTACAAAAGTATTGAATCAAAAACATCGAAGTAAAAAATATAGATGTAAAAAATATCGATTTTAAAATATATATAAAATAAAATAAAATATATTAAATATATTAAATATGAATATTATTTTTAACAAAATAAATTACATTTAATATACATTTGAACTAAATATAACAAATAAACTTAATTTAAAAAATATAAAGACACAAACATAATAATTTATACATATACATATATTTACTTAAAAATTATTCATTAACTTTTATCTTTATTTAATATTTAAACTTTTAAATTATATAAAAAATAAAATATATACATATATCAATAATTTAAAAATGAAAAATAACCATTTTATAATAAATTCAAACATTTAACTATTAAAAAAAAATTTAACGTACATTTCTCAATACAATAAATACAACAGTAGGGAAAGTATTGGATAGGGGACGGGTAAAAATTACTATTCCCACTCCAATGAGTGCAACATTAGGGAAAGTTCTGGATGGCGGAGGGGTGAACTTTACTATTCCCACTCCAGTGAGTGCAACAGTAGGGAAAGTGTTGGATAGCGGAGGGGTAAAAACTACTATTCCCACTCCAATGAGTGCAACAGTAGATAAAAGTGCTGGATGGTGCAGGGGTACAAATTACTATTCCCACTCCAGTGACTGCAACAGTAGGGAAAGTGTTGGATAGCGGAGGGGTAAAAATTACTACTCCCACTTCAATGAGTGCAACATTAGGGAAAGTGCTGGATGGCGTAGGGGTGAAAATTACTATTCCCACTCCAGTGAGTGCAACAGTAGGGAAAGTGTTGGATAGCGGAGAGGTAAAAATTACTATTCCCACTCCAGTGAGTGCAACAGTAAGGAAAGTGTTGGATAGCAGAGAAACAAAATTTACTAATAACATTTAAACAATTGAAAAATGTTAAATAATCTTAAAAATAAATAAACAATATTTTTAAAATATCTGATTAAATATATTAAACAATAACATTAAATATATTAGTTACATATAACAAAAAGGTACAACTATTATCTAAAATAAATGAATAAATACATTTATAAACAATATTAATTTAAAAGAAGCAAATATTAACAAACAAAATATTTAAAACATAAATGTATTAATTTTATTTACTACCCTATAACACCACACCAATAAAAAACAAATTCAACATTTTTATTTAAATTAATTTCCAAAATTAATATAATTAATAATGAAATTAAAAATATTATTAATAAAAAACAAATAATAAACATTCATTGAATACCCATTTAACACTATAATATGCACTACACACCTAAAATGAATTACACACTTACCATAATTAATTACTAATTAATTAATTTTAATTAATTAACAGCTAATTATTAATTCATCAATTAAAAATAAATTACATCCCACCTTTCCCAACATTTTCACCTATAAACACCACAACACACACCTAAAATTAATTACACAATTAACATAATTAATTGCCAATTAATTAATTAAAATTAAGTAACAACTAATTATTAAATAATTAATAAAAAATTAATTTACACATTTAACACTATAACATCCCAATTCAACAAATATTCATAAATGCAAATTATTCAATAAATTTACTAAAATTAAATTACTTCCCACCCTATTCCCCTATAAACCCACAACCCGCTACGGTACTAAAAACGCAAAATTCAAATAAAAAAAAATTAATAACTACTAAAAATAATAAATACATTTTATATAATTAAATTACTTCCCACCCTATTCCCCTTTAAACCCACAACCGGCTAAGGAACTAAAAACGCAAAATTCAAACAAAAAAAGTTAATAGTTACTAAAATTTTAACACATATAATAAAAATACAAACAATTCTTATACAAAAAATACATACATCACACACATATAAAATATATACTAAAATACATAACATTAATAAAAAAGCGATATTTTTAACATCTACATTTTTGAAAATGATATTAAACACTTCGATATTTTTTAAATCGATATTACTTACCTAAAATCGATATTCTTGACGACGAGAATTTGTCTGTCGATATTCTTGACCAACAATATTTTTGCCACGATATTTGTGCAATTCGATATTTTTTACTCAATATTCTGTCTCTGCACCGAGCGTGGTAGAGTGGAGCAGTGTAGAGTGGATTGCTGTATAGTGCCATAGAGTGGGGTAAAGTGTCGTGCAGTTGAGTAGAGTGGAGTGGAGTCCAGTGGAGTGGCTTAGCTTAGAGTGGAGTAGCGAGTTGTAGAGTAGAGTAGCGTGGAGATAAGTAGAGTAGAAAAGCGTAGCATACATTGAAGTAAAGTGTTGATGAGTTGAGTGATGTGTCATGCAGTGGAGTGGCCTGGTGTGTTAGAGTTTCGGAAAGTGTAGTAGAGTGGAGTAGAGTGGAGTGCCACGGAGTAGATTACAGTGTTGTAAAGTGAAGTGGCGTGAAGTATAGTAGAGCGCAATACAGTATGGTAGAGTGGAGTGGCATAGACTGTCATAGAGTTGAATGGTATAGAGTAGCGTAAAGTGGAGTGATGTAGAGTGCAGTAGTGTGGAGTGCACTGGAGTTGTGTCTCATAGAGTAGAGTATAGTAAAGTGGGGTGGAGCGGCATAGAGGGAGTTGCGTAGAGTGTTGTAGAGTGAAATAGAGTGTTGTACAATGGTATAGAGCAGAGTGCTATAAACCCGTTGTACAGTGGAGTGCTATAGAGTGGAGTATAGTGTGGTAGAGTGGAGGGGCGTAGACTGTTGTTGAGTGGAGTACAGTGTTCTTGAGTGGAGTACAGTGGAGTGGCATGGAGTGGAGTTGGGTAGAGTGGAGTGATGTACACTGGAATAGCGTAGAGTGGAGTGGCGTAGAGTGGAGTACCATACAGTGGAGTGGCATAGAGTGGAGTGGCATACAGTGGAATAGCTTAGAGCGGAGTGGGGTGGCGTGGAGTGGCATAGAGTGGAGTTGGGTAGAGTGTAATAGCATGCAGTGGAGTAGCATAATGTGGAGTGGCACACAGTGTAGTGAGGTACCGAGTAGTGGCATACAGTGGAATAGCCTACAGTGGAGTGGTGCAGAGTGGAGTGGAATATAGTGGAATAGCATATAGTGGAGTGGAGTAGAGTGGAGTTGTGTACAGTGCAGTAGCGTAGAATGGAGTAGCATAGAGTGGAGTAGCATAGAGTGGAGTAGCATAGGGTGGAGTTGCGTAGAGTGGAGTAGCGTAGAGTGGATTAGCGTAGACTGGGGTGGCTTAGAGTGGAGTGGTGTAGAGTGGAATAGCGAAGAGTGGAGTGGCGTAGAGTGGAGTGAGGTAGAATAGAGCGCTGTAGAGTGGAGTGGCGTAAAGTGTAATAGTGTACAGTGGAGTGGCATACAGTGGAGTGGCATAGAGTGAAGTGGCGTTGAGTGGAGTGTGGTACTTGAAACAAAATAGTTTAAGTAGTATTAAAGTTAAAAGTGTTAAACTACTTAGGGGCTCATTATGATGGCGGGCGGAAGCACCACCGCCGTGCTGGCGGATGCAAAAAGCACCAGTTACCGCCGGCACGCAGCAGTCCACACGCCCGTCCAATTACGATGCGAAAAGTAGGCCAAACACCGCCGGCAAGCCAGCAACACCGTCCGCCATCAAAGTGCGCCCGTACACGTAGCGGCGCAGCCCAACTGACACACACCGTCCGACGAAACACGCCCCGCCCGGCGCATAAATTACGATGCCGCAAACAAACGGCTCCCACGGCCAAGAGATACCGTACGACAAACCGAAGCGGTAACACGGATGCCGAGCACGGACAACGAAGAAGCGGCTCCCCGAGCATGAATCCAGCACTGCAGGCCCTCCCCATGCTCCTGCTGATGCACCACCAAGGACGCAACGTACCGCGGAGACGCAGGTAGGCACACACACAACAAGTGCACGCAAACAGCGCACACAGTGCAAGGGCGGAAAAAGCGGACAACCCCCACCAGCGCGTGTACACAACACATCCACCATTGCATCCACATATGACACACAGGCCAAATCGTAACATCGCGGAACACATGTGTACACACCACCTGGGACTAGGAACCAACCACCCCGTCACGGCCCCAAAGCGCCGATGACGCCGCCACACATGCGCACAACGCAGAGGCCAACCGCAGCGCCATGCATGCGTCGCACACAGACACAGGGACACAACCAAGCAGCACACACATCAGCCCCACCCCGAACGCACATGACACGTGACAGGCCTGCCACAGACATGTCCCCAACGCCCAATTCACGGACAACACCCAACGCCACACAACCGACGCACACATGTCAGTGAAGACACGCAACAGCAGGACACACCCCAGTGTAACAAACATGGCGAAGCACACAGCGGCGTCAACACCAACTAGGAGAAGCAGGGCTCCTTCGGGAAGAGGAACGCCAGTACCACACTGAAACACCCATACCACCCTGCACATATGAACAAGACATATAAAACGGAACACCAAAGAGCCCGGGGACCGACAACAGGTGGCCCAAGAATAACATTCACACACAAGGCCCAACGCAGAGCGGAAAGGCAGCCTGCCGCCCACACAAGGGAGAGCAGACAGCACTGAATGACCTTCCATTCCAACTCCGAAACCACAGCCCTACGACAGAAGCCGGTGAATACAGCCATTGTCCAAGAATAGACCAACACAGGCATGCCGAGGAGACCGACCACAGGGCAGATAGCGCATATCACAGAAGCACACAACGGACGGGGAAGAAAGAAGAAAACACTCCCCCATGTCGGCCACATGCAAGTTAATTGGAAGGAGTCACACATCACTGACCTTGAACTGTCTGAGAAGCATGTGGGAAGAGGGCCCGTGTCCTCCAAACAAGCAAACAGAACACAAGTCCTGTCTCCCTACGACTACACAGAGCTCACAGCAACCTCGGAGCGTGCACATTGCAGACTGCACACACAGCCGGAGCACGCCACCACAACGCACCGCTGGGAAATGGCAACCGCAACACACCTACCCAACTACGCCGAACAGCTCAAGCTGTACAAAACCAACCTGTTCCATACATTGGGATGCGATCTCCTGTCCCTGCTGAACGTAAGTTACCGACTGACTTACCGCATCACATTGTTCAGCTGCGTCATGCCCGTCTTCTACTGTCGGAGGTGTCCATACCAGCATCCCGTCGAGATATGCCTCTCCAACCCGGCATGTCTGAAGGCGGACCTGCTACCACTACTCCTCCCTCTGGACGCACACGACAGGGCCTGCTCTGCCTATGGGGGCATGGCGTATGTGGCCAACATCGCACCCGCACTGAAATGGGACCACTGTGCCTCCACACGACGGATCATCGAGAACAGCTACATCGAATGTCACCCAGCATGCCCCATCATGGTCCTCCAAGGGACAACTTATGAACAACACCTTGACAGCCACCATCCGCTACATTGGCTGGCAAACATGTACACCACCAATGACATGGAAGCCCTGCTGGACGGCATCGCATACCTGACAACCTGTCAATTCGTCGGACCACAACGCAGGTTCCCCGAGTGACCTATGATGTCCAACCCCGCACCCATGCTTAGCTTCCGCACGGACTGGCCAGTCACCACCACAACAGCCATACCAAACGACCGGCAACTGTAACCACACCATCAACGACATCGCCATGACATCGGATATGACCGGGACATGCACACTGTTCCCCATCACATCCAGGAACACCGCATGCATCGTGGGAGGCAGTGGCATGGGCTCTGTGTATCGCACCCACATGGACGGAACTGCACGAACAACCAGGACACGACATGGATCCAGCGCCCATGGACACACACACCGCTCAGTGGACATGAATAGGTCGCCTGGAGTCTGTGGGTGCTGCACCCTCCCACCC
>CAWUFW010022574.1:0-16452 GCA_963921515.1 Calotriton arnoldi
GACCCCCTACACTGCCCGAACACCACTGCACTGCCCTAAACCCTGAAACACCACCCCCAGCACGACCCCCTACACTGCCTGAACACCACTGCACTGCCCTAAACCCTGAAACACCACCCCCAGCACGACCCCCTACACTGCCCGAACACCACTGCACTGCCCTAAACCCTGAAACACCACCCCCAGCACGACCCCCTACACTGCCCGAACACCACTGCACTGCCCTAAACCCTGAAACACCACCCCCAGCACGACCCCCTACACTGCCCGAACACCACTGCACTGCCCTAAAGCCTGAAACACCACCTCCAACACAACCCCCTATGTGAGAAGTTGGCCTGGCATATGCTGTCCACTAATTATAGTGGGCACCTTGCACCAGTCCAAACAACCCCTTATTGGAGATAGGTTAAAGACAACCTTATTGAAAGCTATCCTAGTGGTAGCTATGGAGAGCAGCCTTCAGGCTAAGTCTTGAAGGAATGTAAAGCAGCTTGTTTTACCAGTCTATAATCTCTTGAGTGACCAAATGAAAGAGCACCACACCAGGTATATATTCAAAATATATGTATTTATTACTAAACACACCCCTCTAGTCTCTTTATGAGGCTAGAGTTCGAAGTACATAAGTTATAAGATCTTAAATCACAGTAATAGCACAAATACACGTTTGGGCCCTAGGGGCGTACCAAACCATATACCAATAAAGTGGTATGCGAACCACGACTGAACTAGACACTAGGCCTAGAGCCTCTAGAAGTGCTTGGACCACAAGGAACCACCCAAGGTAGTGACACAGGGGACCCACGGGAGACGCGTGCAGTGTAAATACACAACCGCGATACGCCGTTAACTTCTATGGAGAAAGTCGGGATCGGGAAAATAGAGGAAAGGGACACTTAAAAGAGGACTAGGACAAAACCCTTTGAGATCTAGGACTTTGAAGAGTCTCTACCCACGGGAGCACCGGAGTACTCGTGTTACCTCACCCAGGGAAGCCGGGTGCATAGGTGCCTTTCGGGGTCGGGTTTCGTCGTCGATTCGAATGGCGATCTGCTGCAAAGTGCTGCTGGCGGCCAAGAGAAAAGTGTCCGGGTGGATCCAAGAGTGGATCGGAGTTCTGGTGAACCTGAAAGCAGAGGGGACAGAGTCTGGGTCACTAGCCAGTGACCAGGAAGGCGATGGACAGATGCCCACCGATGTCGAGTGCTTCAGGTGCATTGATGGTTGTCTTGACTCTTCAGCCACGAGGTCCAGGAGGCGTTGTCGGCGACCAGGAGCAGGATTCAGGCTGGTGCACAATGTCTGTCGAGTGCTGAGGTGTCGGCAACCGGATTGGACCCAACAAGCCTTGGCAACGGCAAGTCTCGATTAAGATGTAGATCGTCGATGGTGCAGACCATCAAGTTCTGTGGAATTCATCCAGCGAGGGTAAGTGAGGGCAGGCCTGGAGCAACCAGGATGCCAAGTAAGAAAAGGATTGGCCTTCGTTAAGGGCAACTAGCCAACGGGCTAGCGACCGCGAAGGAGCCTTGTGACGCCGCACGTGGATCTGGCTTACAGGACACTCGTGGAGTGGGGGCCAGTGATCTTTGGTGCAGGTGGTGCTGGAGGCTAGGGCTACTCGGAACCCAAAGCACGACTTCTTGGGAGACCCAGAAGATGATGCACTTGCAAATGTGCTCGGTGTCCAGGGGTCACGGTCTCAAGTCACCCACGATAGCCACGGGCCTCAGCTTTGCTGGGGACTCAGGGTAGCCTCGGGGAAGTCTGAGAATCCACCTCTGGTGATGCGATGACTTCGGCGTCCAACGGGAGCTTCAGAAATGCGAACCGGACAGATGCTTCTTTGGTGCCTGCCAAGCAGGGGAGTCACTCCTTGACCCCAAGGGAGATTCTTCAGTCCTCTAATCTTGTCGTAGAGCGTCGAAGGTCCAGGATTCAGTTTCAGAGTTTCGTCCAGGTATAATCTAAAGTCCTAAGGACTGGGTTCCTACCTTTATTCTAAAAATAGGGGTTGGACTACTCTGTGGCCCCACCTATGGGTGGGTCAGGGCAGAGGGGTGGCTACACCCCTTTCCCTTTGTCCAGTTCGCGCCAAAGCAGGGGCTGCAAGCCCCTGATCCGGTTTGAACTGGGGTATGCACAGGGACACCAAATGTGCCCCCAGTGCAGGACTTCAAAGCACCCGAAAGTGCTCCCGCCCAGCCCCAATACACATTATCCTGTCTGGGGAGGTGGTCACACCTCCCTGGGACAGGAAACCTATTGTCCAGGCCTCCCCTGCCGGAGTTTCGTCCAGCAGCAGGAGGCCAGACTCGTGTCTGTGGCAGCAGCATCCATTTTGTGATGCCAGGGCTCTGGAAAGAAGTTACCGGACTAGTCAGAGTTAACATGTCTTTCCCTCTAGAAGGGTGGAATGCTACCCCCGCCGCCAGGATTGGCGGGGGTAGTATTCCAAGATGTTTGACACCAAACACGACATGTTTAGGTGCAGCCATCCCAAAGTTAGCATTTTACCGCGAGGATATAATGCGCTTAAGAGTATATGGTCAGGCTGCACTACAAACAGCATCAGAGATGGTCTCCGAACGCTGCAGAGGGGCCCTGCTCATGCAGGGGCACCCTCTCACATAGGAACCATGCACTCTGCCTTTAGGATTGATAAGGCCTGCCTTAGGAGTGACTTATAGGTTTCTATGTGTGTATGTATTTCGTGATATAGGTAACCTACATCACAGTAAGGGGTGCATGCACCACCTTACCCAGGCTGCAGTAGCAGACCTGTGGTGTCAGTTTGGATGGCCTTCCAGGGGTGGCATAATACATGCTGCAGCCCCTGGCAGGCCTCTGAGGTACCTATGCCCTTGGTACATAGTATACCATATACTAGGGACTTATAAGGGCACTCCAGATCCCAATCAGTGATGTGCCTAAGGCACATGGAAACCATTTTAGAGAGGAAGCAGCTAGGCTGGGGTTCTGATTAGCAGGGCCCCAGCCAGACTAATGTCGAAAAACAGTGAAGCATCAGCAAAAAGTGGGGGTACCCATGTGAAGCAGATCCTACTCTCCTACACAACCCCCCCAAACGTAGGGACATTAAACTAACCTTGCCCAGTTAAGTCTTCATGTTCTAAGTGGAAATACCTAGAGAGTCCATCTGCATTCGCATGGTTACTCCCAGGCCTATGTTCCACTGTAAAGTCCATCCCCTGTAGGGAAATGGACCACCTAAGCAGTTTGGGGTTTTCACCCTTCATTTGTTTTAGCCATAAGAGGGGCTTATGGTCTGTCTGAACCAGGAAGTGTGTACCAAACAAGTATGGCCTCAACTTCTTCAGAGCCCAGACCACAGCAAAGGCCTCCCTCTCTATGGCTGACCAACGTTTCTCTCTAGGGGTCAGCCTTCTGCTAATAAAAGCTACTGGCTGATCCTGACCTTCTTCATTCAATTGTGACAGTACAGCCCCTACCCCCAATTCAGATGCATCAGTTTGAACAATGAACTTCTTGGAGTAATCAGGACTCTGCAGAATTGGAGCAGTGCACATGGCCTGCTTGAGGTCATCAAATGCCTTTTGACAGCTAACTGTCCACTGAACCTTTTTGGGCATTTTCTTAGAAGTTAAGTCATTCAAGGGTGTCACTATTGATCCATACCCCTTGACAAATCTCCTATAGTACCCAGTCAGGCCTAAGAAGGCTCTCACCTGAGTCTGGGTAGTGGGAGCAGTCCAGTCCATGATGGTCTGGATCTTGCTCTGCAAAGGTTGAACCTGGCCTCCACCCACAAGGTGGCCCAGGTACACAACCTGACTCTGCCCTATCTGGCACTTAGTGGCCTTGATAGTCAGGCCTGCCTTTTGCAGGGCCTGTAAAACATTCCTGAGGTGGACCAGGTGATCCTCCCAGGTGGAGCTAAAGACAGCAATATCATCTAGATAAGCTGCACTATAGGCTTCCAGTCCTGTGAGAACTGTATTCACCAACCTCTGGAAAGTGGCAGGTGCATTTTTCAGACCAAAGGGCATTACCACAAATTGATAATGCCCACTAGGGGTTGAAAATGCTGTTTTGGGCTTTGCAGTATCAGCTAGTCTGATATGCCAGTAGCCAGCTGTTAGGTCAAATGTGCTGAGATATTTGGCAGAGGCCAAAGTATCTATGAGCTCATCTGCCCTGGGTATTGGATGGGCATCAGTCCTAGTGACTGCATTGAGACCCCTGTAGTCTACACAAAACCTCATCTCTCTTTTTCCACCACTGGTGTGAGGTTTCGGTACTAGGACTACTGGACTAGCCCAAGGGCTATCTGAGGGCTCAATTACTCCCAATTCCAACATTTTCTGGACTTCAGTCCTGATACAGTCCCTGACATGGTCAGGTTGCCTATAAATCTTGTTTTTAATAGGCAGACTGTCCCCAGTGTCCACTTCATGAGTGCACCAGGTGGTCTGACTGGGTGTCAGTGAAAACATATGTCGAAACTGATTGAGGACTTGCCTGCAATCAGTTTGTTGCTGGGTAGTGAGGCTGCCTGCCAAGGCTACACCATCAACTGACCCATCGTCAGGGTTCTGTGAGAGCAGGTCAGGGAGTGGGTCACTCTCTTCCTCCTGCCCTTCATCAGTAGCCATGAGCAAGCCCATGTCTGCCCTGTCCACATATGGTTTTAACCTGTTGACATGGAGAACCCTGTGGGGACTCCTGGGTGTTCCTAGGTCCACTAAATAAGTGACCTCACCCTTCTGCTCAACAATAGTGTGGGGTCCACTCCATTTATCTTGGAGAGCTGCTGGGGCCACTGGCTCCAACACCCACACCTTCTGTCCTGGCTGGTAAACAGTCAGAACAGCCTTTTGGTCATGCCAGGCCTTTTGAAGTTCCTGGCTAGCCTCAAGGTTTTTGGTTGCCTTTTTCATGTACTCAGCCATCCTGGAGCGGAGACCAAGTACATAGTCCACTATATCTTGCTTTGGGGGCTTGAGAGGTAACTCCCATCCTTCCTTCACCAAGCACAGTGGACCCCTCACAGGGTGGCCAAACAGAAGTTCAAAAGGGCTGTAACCAACCCCCTTCTGAGGCACCTCCCTATATGCGAATAAAAGGCAGGGCAAGAGTATGTCCCATCTACGCCTAAGCTTTTCTGGGAGCCCTTTAATCATGCCCTTCAAGGTTTTGTTGAATCTCTCAACTAAACCATTGCATTGTGGGTGATAGGGTGTGGTGAACTTATAAGTCACTCCACACTCCTTCCACATTGCTTTTAAGTACCCAGACATGAAGTTAGCACCCCTGTCTGATACTACCTCCTTAGGAAAGCCCACTCTTGAGAAGATTCCCAGGAGGGCCCTTGCCACCACAGGTGCTGTAGTGGTCCTGAGGGGAATAGCTTCTGGGTACCTGGTGGCATGATCCACTACCACCAGGATAAACCTGTGCCCAGAGGCTGTTTGGGGATCCATGGGACCAACAATGTCAATCCCTACCCTCTCAAAGGGCACCCCCACCACAGGTAGTGGTATCAGGGGGCCTTTGTAGTGCCACCTGCTTTGCCACTGGCTTGGCAGGTTACACAGGAGCGACAAAACTCCTTACTGTCTTCAGACATGTGGGGCCAGTGAAAGTGAGGGACAATTCTGTCCCAAGTCTTGTTCTGGCCCAGGTGTCCTGCTAAGGGAATATCATGGGCTAGGGTCAATAGGAAGCCCCTGAACTTCAAAGGTATTACCAACCTCCTGGTAGCACCAGGCTTGGGGTCTCTACTCTCTGAGTACAGGAGTCCATCATCCCAATACACTGTATGGGGACCACTAGCTTTCCCAGCAGCCTCAGCAGCAGCTTGCTGTCTGAGGGGTTCAAGGGAGGGGCAGCTCTGCTGCTCCTGGCTCAGATCTGCCCTAGAAGGTCCCCCTGTCCCCAAGAACTCAACCTGGTCAGGTTCAAGTTCCTCTGGGACAGTTCCTTCTTCAGGGCTGAGATCATCCCCCTCAAGGGACTGATCTTCCTCCTGAGCCAAGGGGAAGGCACTGCCTTAACCCTACTACTCCTCCTCTTGGAAGGCACTTGGTCCATTCTTCCAGAATCCAAGGCCTGTTCAGTGCTAGACATTTTGGCTTGTGACCTGGTCACAGCAAACACATCTGCAGGGATCCCCAGCATTTCTGCGTGGGTCCTGAGCTCCACTTCTGCCCAAGCAGAAGTCTCTAAGTCATTGCCAAGCAAGCATTCGACTGGTAGGTTTGCACTTACCACAACCTTCTTAAGGCCAGTTACCCCTCCCCAGGAGAAGTTAACAACTGCCAGAGTATGGTCTGTTCTGACATTGCTAGCATTGGTCACTTGGTACATTTCACCAAGCATAACTTGCCCAGGTATCACAAGGTCTTGTGTCACCATTGTGACACTTGCCCCTGTGTCCCTAAATGCCAAAGCCTCACGTCCATTAATTAAAGGCTGTTGTCTGTACTTGCCCAGATTACTGGGACTCACAGTGGAGGTCACATCCATGCCTCCATCACAGACTAACACAGCCTGAGTCAGTTCTCTGACTAAGTCAGAGCCCAACTCAGTTCCCAGGGTGAACCCTACTAAACCCTTTGCTGGAACACTTCCACCAACTGTACTAGGGGGAACAGGTGCCTTAGGGGCATTGGTGGGTGCTGGACTGGAGTCTTTGGACTTGGTGCAATCACTGGTCCAGTGGGTCTTTTGCTTACAGACCTTGCACCATGGTTTTCTTTGGCCTTTACCCTTGGTAGACTGGGAATCCCCACCAGAAGAAGATTTTTGGGGGCCTGATGAAGACTTTTGATCTTTACCCTTCTCCCCACCCTTGTCAGAGTTCTTAGCGTCTTGCTTCTTGGTTTCCCCACCTTGGTTCTGTACCTTCTGCTTCACCCTGGTCCTGACCCATTTGTCTGCCTTCTTTCCCAATTCTTGGGGAGAGGTCAGATCAGAGTCTACCAGGTATTGATGCAACAGCTGATTTTGACAGTTATTAAGAATCTGCTCCCTCATTATCAGATTATACAATCCTGAGAAGTCACACACCTTACTGCCCATCAACCAGCCTTCCAGAGCCTTGGCAGAACAATCCACATAGTCTACCCAGTCTTGAGTCTGTGCTTTTTGGGTGTCTCTGAACTTCAACCTGCACTCTTCAAGACCTTGTAATTGTCAGCATCCTCCTCTCTAACAGTGAGGAGCTTATCTCTACCTTTGTCAGCAAAGGAGAGCCACAAGATTGCTGCCCACTGCTCCTGAGGGACCTTCTGTACTTTACAGGCCCTCTCTAAAGCAGTTATCCATTTGTGGATATCATCCCCACTCTGGTAGGGAGGGACAATCTTGCTCAGGTTCCTATGGTCATAGGACCTTTCCCTGTCTCTAGGGACATGGCTGCCACCATGGGACTCTAGTCCCAACTTTCTTCTCTCTCTAAGGAGATCTAGGGATTCTCTATCTAAAGCCAATTGCTTTTTTCTGAGTTCCAGCTGAGTTTCATCATACTGGACTAGCCTCTTTCTTCTCTCATGAGAGGATTCCCTCCTATGAGATGAGACAGAGCTCCCTATAGAGTTGCCAGAGTGGTTAGACTCCTGAGAAGGAGACCTAGACCTTCTGGGCACACTCTTAATCCTTCCTCGGGGGACAAAGAGGGCATCATCTTGATCATCCTCATCATCATCCACAGGAGGGATTTGGTTTTCCAGGTCAGGGTCATTGTCACCCTCCTGGCCAGTTTCAGAGGGGGGGCTGGGGGTACTGGTACCCCTAGCATCCTCCTCTTCTCCTGCCCCACCCTCAGCTCCTACCCCTTCAGTCCCTACAGGCTTACTAAGGTCATAAGCCACCAACAACTCCTTGAGGTGTTGGGTGGTGGGGCTTTGGCCTGTCCTTATTTTTCTCAAGTTACATAAAGCTCTCAATTCCAAGAATGGGAGTGTATCATACTTGGAGGGTGGAAGCTCAATGGCTTCCTGCAAGGATTCTTTGGATCCTGCCCTTAAAGACATTACTAGTGTGGTGTGGTGTATGCACTACCTACTCTAGTGTGGCCTACTAAACTCTCTTGAGTTGTAGAAAGGGTTGTGCTATCCCTTAACACACAACTCTAAGTTCAGTAGAACTTACTGTTATTCTAAGCTTAAATTATATGTACCTTAGGTACCTTTAGTGGTTTTCAGTTGATCAATTCAATTGAGATTATCTGGTAAAACAATAGCAAGCTGGAATCCCACACGCTGCACACCAATGTGAGAAGTTGGCCTGGCATATGCTGTCCACTAATTATAGTGGGCACCTTGCACCAGTCCAAACAACCCCTTATTGGAGATAGGTTAAAGACAACCTTATTGAAAGCTATCCTAGTGGTAGCTATGGAGAGCAGCCTTCAGGCTAAGTCTTGAAGGAATGTAAAGCAGCTTGTTTTACCAGTCTATAATCTCTTGAGTGACCAAATGAAAGAGCACCACACCAGGTATATATTCAAAATATATGTATTTATTACTAAACACACCCCTCTAGTCTCTTTATAAGGCTAGAGTTCGAAGTACATAAGTTATAAGATCTTAAATCACAGTAATAGCACAAATACACGTTTGGGCCCTAGGGCGTACCAAACCATATACCAATAAAGTGGTATGCGAACCACGACTGAACTAGACACTAGGCCTAGAGCCTCTAGAAGTTCTTGGACCACAAGGAACCACCCAAGGTAGTGACACAGGGGACCCACGGGAGACGCGTGCAGTGTAAATACACAACCGCGATACGCCGTTAACTTCTATGGAGAAAGTCGGGATCGGGAAAATAGAGGAAAGGGACACTTAAAGAGGACTAGGACAAAACCCTTTGAGATCTAGGACTTTGAAGAGTCTCTACCCACGGGAGCACCGGAGTACTCGTGTTACCTCACCCAGGGAAGCCGGGTGCATAGGTGCCTTTCGGGGTCGGGTTTCGTCGTCGATTCGAATGGCGATCTGCTGCAAAGTGCTGCTGGCGGCCAAGAGAAAAGTGTCCGGGTGGATCCAAGAGTGGATCGGAGTTCTGGTGAACCTGAAAGCAGAGGGGACAGAGTCTGGGTCACTAGCCAGTGACCAGGAAGGCGATGGACAGATGCCCACCGATGTCGAGTGCTTCAGGTGCGTTGATGGTTGTCTTGACTCTTCAGCCACGAGGTCCAGGAGGCGTTGTCAGCGACCAGGAGCAGGATTCGGGCTGGTACACGATGTCTGTCGAGTGCTGAGGTATCGGCGACCGGATTGGACCCAACAAGCCTTGGCAACGGCAAGTCTTGATTAAGATGTAGATCGTCGATGGTGCAGACCAGCAAGGTCTGTGGAACTCACCCAGCGAGGGTAAGTGAGGGCAGGCCTGGAGCAACCAGGATGCCAAGTAAGAAAAGGATTGGCCTTCGTTAAGGGCTACTAGCCAACGGGCTAGCGACCGCGAAGGATCCTCGTGACGCCGCACGTGGATCTGGCTTACAGGACACTCGTGGAGTGGGGGCCAGTGATCTTCGGTGCAGGTGGTGCTGGAGGCTAGGGCTACTCGGAACCCAAAGCACGACTTCTTGGAAGACAAAGAAGATGATGCACTTGCAAATGTGCTCGGTGTCCAGGGGTCACGGTCTCAAGTCACCCACGATAGCCACGGGCCTCAGCTTTGCTGGGGACTCAGGGTAGCCTCGGGGAAGTCTGAGAATCCACCTCTGGTGATGCGATGACTTCGGCGTCCGACGGGAGCTTCAGAAATGCGAACCGGACAGATGCTTCTTTGGTGCCTGCCAAGCAGGGGAGTCACTCCTTGACCCCAAGGGAGATTCTTCAGTCCTCTAATCTTGTCGTAGAGCGTCGAAGGTCCAGGATTCAGTTTCAGAGTTTTGTCCAGGTATAATCTAAAGTCCTAAGGACTGGGTTCCTACCTTTATTCTAAAAATAGGGGTTGGACTACTCTGTGGCCCCACCTATGGGTGGGTCAGGGCAGAGGGGTGGCTACACCCCTTTCCCTTTGTCCAGTTTGCGCAAAAGCAGGGGCTGCAAGCCCCTGATCCGGTTTGAACTGGGGTATGCACAGGGACACCAAATGTGCCCCCAGTGCAGGACTTCAAAGCACCCGAAAGTGCTCCCGCCCAGCCCCAATACACATTATCCTGTCTGGGGAGGTGGTCACACCTCCCTGGGACAGGAAACCTATTGTCCAGGCCTCCCCTGCCGGAGTTTCGTCCAGCAGCAGGAGGCCAGACTCGTGTCTGTGGCAGCAGCATCCATTTTGTGATGCCAGGGCTCTGGAAAGAAGTTACCGGACTAGTCAGAGTTAACATGTCTTTCCCTCTAGAAGGGTGGAATGCTACCCCCGCCGCCAGGATTGGCGGGGGGTAGTATTCCAAGATGTTTGACACCAAACACGACATGTTTAGGTGCAGCCATCCCAAAGTTAGCATTTTACCGCGAGGATATAATGCGCTTAAGAGTATATGGTCAGGCTGCACTACAAACAGCATCAGAGATGGTCTCCGAACGCTGCAGAGGGGCTCTGCTCATGCAGGGGCACCCTCTCACATAGGAACCATGCACTCTGCCTTTAGGATTGATAAGGCCTGCCTTAGGAGTGACTTATAGGTTTCTATGTGTGTATGTATTTCGTGATATAGGTAACCTACATCACAGTAAGGGGTGCATGCACCACCTTACCCAGGCTGCAGTAGCAGACCTGTGGTGTCAGTTTGGATGGCCTTCCAGGGGTGGCATAATACATGCTGCAGCCCCTGGCAGGCCTCTGAGGTACCTATGCCCTTGGTACATAGTATACCATATACTAGGGACTTATAAGGGCACTCCAGATCCCAATCAGTGATGTGCCTAAGGCACATGGAAACCATTTTAGAGAGGAAGGAGCTAGGCTGGGGTTCTGATTAGCAGGGCCCCAGCCAGACTAATGTCGAAAAACTGTGAAGCATCAGCAAAAAGTGGGGGTACCCATGTGAAGCAGATCCTACTCTCCTACACCCTACACTGCCTGAACACCATTGCTCTGCCCTAAACCCTGAAACACTGCCCCCAGGAAGACCCCCTACACTGCCCGAACACCACTGCACTGCCCTAAACCCTGAAACACCACCCCCAGCACGACCCCCTATACTGCTCGAACACCACTGCACTGCCCTAAACCCTGAAACACCACCCCCAGCACGACCCCCTACACTGCCCGAACACCACTGCACTGCCCAAAACACTGAAACACCAGCCCCAGCATGACCCCCTACACTGCCCGAACACCACTGCACTGCCCTAAACCCTGAAACACCAGCCCCAGCACGAACCCCTACACTGCCCGAACACCACTGCACTACCCTAAACCCAGAAACACCACCCCCAGCACGACCCCCTACACTGCCCGAGTACCACTGCCTGCACTGCCCTAAACCCTGAAACACCAGCCCCAGCACGACCCCCTACACTGCCTGAACACTACTGCACTGCCCTAAACCATGAAACACCATCCCCAGCACGACCCCCTACACTGCCCGAACACCACTGCACTGCCCTAAACCCTAAAACACCAGCCCCAGCACGACCCCCTACACTGCCCGAACACCACTGCACTGCCCTAAACCCTGAAACACCATTCCCCCTGCATGACCCCCTACACTGCCCGAACACTACTGCACTGCCCTAAACCCTGAAACACCATCCCCAGCACGACCCCCTACACTGCACGAACACCCCTGCACTGCCCTAAACCCTGAAACACTACCCCCAGCAAGACCCCCTACACTGCCCGAACACCACTGCACTGCCCTAAACCCTGAAACATCACCCCCAGCAAGACCCCCTACACTGCCCGAACACCACTGCCCTAAACCCTGAAACACCACCCCCAGCAAGACCCCCTACACTGCCCGAACACCACTGCACTACCCTAAACCCTACAACACTACCCCCAGCACGACCCCCTACACTACACAAGCACCACTGCACTACCCTAAACCCTAAAACACTACCCCCAGAACGACCCGCTACACTGCCCGAACACCACTGCACTGCCCTAAACCTTGAAACACCAGCCCCTGCACGACCCCCTACACTGTTCGAACACCACTGCACTGCCCTAAACCCTGAAACACCACCCCCAGCATGACCCCCTACACTGCCGAACACCACTGCACTGCCCTAAACCCTGAAACACCACCCCCTTCACGACCCCCTACACTGCCCGAACACCACTGCACTGCCCTAAACCCTGAAACACCACCCCCAGCACGGCCCCCTACACTGCCCAAACACCACTGCACTGCCCTAAACCCTGAAACACTATCCCCAGCAAGACCCCCTACACTGCCCAAACACCACTCCACTGCCCTAAACCCTGAAACATCACCCCCAGCAAGACCCCCTACACTGCCCGAACACCACTGCCCTAAACCCTGAAACACCACCCCCAGCACGACCCCTACACTGCCCGAACACCACTGCACTGCCCTAAACCCTGAAACACCACCCCCAGCACGACCCCCTACACTGCCCGAACACCACTGCTCTGCCCAAAACCCTGAAACACAAGCCCCAGCACGACCCCTACACTGCCCGAACACCACTGCACTGCCCTAAACCCTGAAACACCAGCCCCAGCACGACCCCCTACACTGCCCGAACACCACTGCACTACCCTAAACCCATAAACACCACCCCCAGCACGACCCCTACACTGCCTGAGCACCACTGCACTGCCCTAAACCCTGAAACACCAGCCCCAGCATGACCCCCTACACTGCCCGAACACCACTGCACTGCCCTAAACCCTGAAACACCAGCCCCAGCACGACCACCTACACTGCACGAACACCACTGCACTGCCCTAAACCCTGAAACACCAGCCCCAGCATGACCCCCTACACTGCCCGAACACCACTGCACTGCCCTAAACCGTGAAACACTAGCCCCAGCACGACCCCCTACACTACCAGAACACCATTGCACTACCCTAAACCCTGAAACACCAGCCCCAGCACAACCCCCTACACTGCCCGAACACCACTGCACTGCCCTAAACCCTGAAACACCACCCCGTGCACGATCCCCTACACTGCCCGAACACCACTGCACTGCCCTAAACCCTGAAACACCACCCCAGCACAACACCCTACACTGCCCGAACACCACTGCACTGCCCTAAACCCTGAAACATCACCCCCAGCAAGACCCCCTACACTGCCCGAACACCACTGCCCTAAACCCTGAAAAACCACCCCCAGCAAGACCCCCTACACTGCCCGAACACCACTGCACTGCCCTAAACCCTGAAACACCAGCCCCAGCACGACCCCCTACATTGCCCGAACACCACTGCACTGCCCTAAACCCTGAAACACCACTTCCTGCATGACCCACTACACTGCCCGAACACCACTGCACTGCCCTAAACCCTGAAACACCATTCCCCCTGCACGACCCCCTACTCTGCCCGAACACTACTGCACTGGCCTAAACCCTGAAACACCATCCCCAGCACGACCCCCTACACTGCACGAACACCCCTGCACTGCCCTAAACCCTGAAACACTACCCCCAGCAAGACCCCCTACACTGCCCGAACACCACTGCACTGCCCTAAACCCTGAAACATCACCCCCAGCAAGACCCCCTACACTGCCCGAACACCACTGCCCTAAACCCTGAAACACCACCCCCAGCAATGCACCCTACACTGCCCGAACACCACTGCACTGCCCTAAACCCTGAAACACCAGCCCCAGCACGACCCCCTACATTGCCCGAACACCACTGCACTGCCCTAAACCCTGAAACACCACCCCCTGCATGACCCACTACACTGCCCGAACACCACTGCACTGCCCTAAACCCTGAAACACCACCCCCAGCACGACCCCCTACACTGCCCGAACACCATTGCACTGCCCTAAACCCTGAAACACCACCCCCTGCACGACCCCCTACACTGCCCGAACACTACTGCACTGCCCTAAACCCTGAAACACCGCCCCCAGCATGACCCCCTACACTGCACGAACACTACTGCACTGCCCTAAACCTTGAAACACCAGCCCCAGCAAGACCCCCTACACTGCCCAAACACCACTGCACTGCCCTAAACCCTGAAACATCACCCCCAGCAAGACCCCCTACACTGCCCGAACACCACTGCCCTAAACCCTGAAACACCACCCCCAGCAAGACCCCCTACACTGCCCGAACAACACTGCAGTGCCCTAAACCCTAAAACACCACCCGCAGCACGACCCCCTACACTGCCCGAACACCACTGCTCTGCCCAAAACCCTGAAACACCAGCCCCAGCACGACCCCCTACACTGCCCGAACACCACTGCACTGCCCTAAACCCTGAAACACCACCCCCAGCACGACCCCCTACACTGCCCGAACACCACTGCACTGCCCTAAACCCTGAAACACCACCCCCAGCACGACCGCCTACACTGCCTGAAAACCACTGCACTGCCCTACACCCTGAAACACCAGCCCCAGCACGACCCCCTACACTGCCCGAACACCACTGCACTGCCCTAAACCCTCAAACACCAGCCCCAGCACGACCCCCTACACTGCCCGAACACCACTGCACTACCCTAAACCCTGAAACACCAGCCCCAGCAAGACCCCATACACTGCCCGAACACCACTGCACTGCCCAAAACCCTGAAACACCAGCCCCAGCAAGACCCCTACACTGCCCGAACACCACTGCACTGCCCTAAACCCTGAAACACCACCCCCAGCAAGACCCCCTACACTGCCCGAACACCACTGCGCTGCCCTAAATGCTGAAACATCAGCCCCAGCAAGACCCCATACACTGCGCGAACACCATTGCACTGCCCTAAACCCTGAAACACCACCACCAGCAAGACCCCTACACTGCCCGAACACCACTGCACTAAACCCGGAAACACCAGCCCCAGCAAGACCACCTACACTGCCCGAACACCACTGCACTGCCCTAAACCCTGAAACACCACCCCCAGCACGACCCCTACACTGCCCGAACACCACTGCACTGCCCTAAACCCTGAAACACCACCCCCTGCACGACCCCCTACACTGCCCGAACAACACTGCACTGCCCTAAACCCTAAAACTCTACCCCCAGCATGACCCCCTACACTGCCCGAACACCACTGCACTGCCCTAAACCCTGACTCACCACCCCCTGCACGACCCCCTACACTGCCTGAACACCACTACACTGCCCTAAACCCAGAAACACCACCCCCAGCACGACCCCCTACACTGCCCAAACACCACTGCACTGCCCTAAACCCTGAAACAGCACCCCCAGCATGACCCCCTACACTGCCCGAACACCACTGCACTGCCCTAAACCCTGAAACACCAGCCCCTGCACGACCCCCTACACTGCCCGAACACCACTGCACTGCCCTAAACCCTGAAACACCATTCCCCCTGCACGACCCCCTACTCGGCCCGAACACTACTGCACTGGCCTAAACCCTGAAACACCATCCCCAGCACGACCCCCTACACTGCACGAACACCCCTGCACTGCCCTAAACCCTGAAACACTACCCCCAGCAAGACCCCCTACACTGCCCGAACACCACTGCACTGCCCTAAACCCTGAAACATCACCCCCAGCACGACCCCCTACACTGCCCGAACACCACTGCCCTAAACCCTGAAACACCACCCCCAGCAAGACCCCCTACACTGCCCGAATACCACTGCACTGCCCTAAAGCCTGAAACACCACCTCCAACACAACCCCCTACACTGCCTGAACACCATTGCTCTGCCCTAAACCCTGAAACACTGCCCCCAGGAAGACCCCCTACACTGCCCGAACACCACTGCACTGCCCTAAACCCTGAAACATCACCCCCAGCAAGACCCCCTACACTGCCCGAACACCACTGCCCTAAACCCTGAAACACCACCCCCAGCACGACCCCCTACACTGCTCGAACACCACTGCACTGCCCTAAACCCTGAAACACCACCCCCAGCACGACCCCCTACACTGCCCGAACACCACTGCTCTGCCCAAAACACTGAAACACCAGCCCCAGCATGACCCCCTACACTGCCCGAACACCACTGCACTGCCCTAAACCCTGAAACACCAGCCCCAGCACGAACCCCTACACTGCCCGAACACCACTGCACTACCCTAAACCCAGAAACACCACCCCCAGCACGACCCCCTACACTGCCCGAGCACCACTGCCTGCACTGCCCTAAACCCTGAAACCCCAGCCCCAGCACGACCCCTACACTGCCTGAACACTACTGCACTGCCCTAAACCATGAAACACCATCCCCAGCACGACCCCCTACACTGCCCGAACACCACTGCACTGACCTAAACCCTGAAACACCAGCCCCAGCACGACCCCCTACACTGCCCGAACACCACTGCACTACCCTAAACCCATAAACACCACCCCAG